>OVAF01001007.1:0-18599 GCA_900406245.1 Odontarrhena argentea
CTGTACAACTATCAAAATTGCATCCTAGCGATGTCTCCTAGGGACGTCTTGCCTCAAGCCAAGTAATCAGTGCATTCTCAAGACTGCAGTCTTTGCTCCTCACAGAAGCTATCCTGCTACGTACCTACATATCAATCATTCCAACTAGACACTCAGCCGGAACCGGAGCCTCCCCATTGCCTTCTACCATTTATGGCAATTTTCTGATTAAACAGAATATTGTTTGCGAGTCTCGTGGACCTTTGATTAAATTGGAACGGTAAACTCGTACGATTCTAAACACACCCTCTCCTTCCTTAATCCTGTTCAAACCAAGTAAAGCCATAACATAGAGCATAAATCCTGATAACAAATTATGTAGTTGGACAAGTAGCAAAATTTGCATCTCATTTGTTCTAGTTATTAAAACATTTCAAGTAGCTGAGTTTTCATGCCCTTGAGCTGGCTTAACCATATGTGGCCGTGAGAAAGATGAAGAAGCAGATGAAGGTGTTTGTACATTTTAATTATATATGGTCCATATGTATCTCTCGTACGACCCTGCGATGATGCTAATTCTTCCTCCTCTCCTGCTAGGGTTTTTCAATCTTTTCTCTTTTCAACCCAAACCACGGTCCGAGGTTAACCACCCACTCGGTTTGACCAGAAATTGTTTTCTTTGGCAATTTTCTGATTAAACTGAATATTGTTTGTGTGTCGCGTGGACCTCAGGGAACAATAACCATATGGCGGTGAGTCCAAAGTTTGGATTTTTCTCCTTTTTCTCATCCAAAGACCCGAACCCCCGATTCCAGAATTGGATCTCCTTGTAGCTCGCCGGAGACTTTGTGGGGGAATCAAATTTAGTCGACTTGATTCTTAACGATTCCCCACAGCCACAGGTAAAAGCTTCTCCCTTTTAAAATTCCACTCACCATCTAGCCACCTGTATGATTATTATTAATTTTGTGTGCTCTTTCTTCCATTTCTCACTTTTCCAATTTGTTTTAGTCATAAAGCAAAGTGATTTATATCATTTCTTTTAGGCGCTTTGAAATTGGCTTCATGCTAGTGGAGGACAAATCTCCAAACTCCTTCTCTGCTTTTCTAGAAATAAATAAATAAACAATCATGTTTTGTGTCAATTGCGATGGAGAGTTATGGTTTTCAAGACCATTACATCTTAAACCTTGCCAAATCTCTCTTCACTCATCTTTACGAATTCTTGATTGGACTTCTCTTTCTTTAAATTGTTCAATGTTTACGTGCCACATTGTTTGATTTTGAACTTTCCTTGGTGGCTTAATAAAATGTGCTGTTAACAGCATTTTCATCTTCAAACAAGTTTTGTGCTCCAAAGCTTATGGATTCTGGTAAAAGCCATCAAGACTCATATCGGACCAAGTCTTTTAGTCGGGAGAGCAGTGTGGGCTCTTCTCTAAGCTTATCACGTAGCTTGCCTCTCTTGATTAATGATGACGTCGATAGTGAGAGTGTCTCAGAGGCTGGCGATATTGGGGATCGTTCCCTTCAGAGAAGGCATACTAGTATTGGTACAAGTAGCCGTTTGTCTGGTAATGATTTGATGCAACAAGGGACTGGTAATGATGCTTTTGGTCAAGAACAAGATGCTGTTGTGGACCTTCGAGCCTTGAACGCAAGTTCTGTAATCAATACTTTTCCCGAGGACATAACAGCATCTCCATTACCGACTAAGTCACTCTTGTCACATGAGGCCAACACCCAGGTACATCATCTGTAATCTCTTATAGTCACATTAAAACTGTTAGCATGGGTTTATGAATTCAGTGTTTTGATATATGATAGCTCGTGGTTTGCGTAGGGAAAGGAGGAAGACTACGTGTTGCCAAAATCATTGGAGTACATATCATGCCTACTTCATTTGGCTGTTTTTGGGATTTTAGGGGTAAGTTTTTGAGGCTTTACTCTTGGGATATGTTTGATTGCATTTTCCGTTATGGCTCTCTGTTTGTGCTTTGTTTTGGTTTTAATCATTGTAATACTCTTGTTGTCTACAATTATACAGGCTATTACAAGATATTTGCTGCAGAAATTGTTTGGACCCACTGGTGCTCGAGTAACCAGGGATGGGAGCATCTTGTACCTTGATCTTCCCTCCAACATGGTAAGAGCCACGATGCCTTCATCTCGAAGAACCAGCCTTTTTGATAGACCTGTTGTCTTAAGATAATTCCACACATGATTCCTTAATAGGTAGGATCATTCTTGATGGGTTGGTTTGGCGTCGTATTCAAAGCAGATATAGCAAGAGTTTCTGAGTTTTTAGCAATAGGATTATCGACCGGTTATCTGGGAAGCCTCACAACATTCAGCGGTTGGAACCAGAAAATGCTGGATCTTAGTGCCGATGGCCAATGGGTGTACGCTATGCTTGGTTTTCTTTTAGGTAAAAACCCAACTTCCCTTTCAAATCTCCAATCATATCAGAATTGTTAGCAAAGTACTTGCTTACAGAATAAATAACGTGCAGGATTGTTTCTCACATCATACTCCATCATTCTCGGGGTTGAAACAGCCAAAGGTTTCAGATGGCTTGTTCGCAGAAGAGCTTCTCCTGAGGAAAGAAACTCTTGTATTAAAGTTAATTCCTTGAGGAGCCATATAGTGTCTCTCGGCTTAATGCTTCTGTCGCTTATGGCTTTACTCACTGTAAGTGCCACCCTGCTTGTAAAAGAGTTTGACAAAGGAACAAGCGAGGCTCAGCTATGGTTAGGTTGCTTAGTTGCAGCCCCTGGTGTCTGGCTCAGATGGTTCCTAGCCCGACTCAACGGACGTGGACTAGGGAAAGATAGACAACACATGAGGTGGGTCCCATTTGGTACCCTCATTGCAAATGTAGCTGCTGCTTGCATCATGGCAGCATTGGCCACTATAAAGAAATCGGTATAAACTCCTCATCTCTCTCCTTCTCCACCAAACAGATCACAGACGATAATTATGTTCTTTGACTCTAATTTGGGAAACAGGTGCACACTAGAACATGTAACACAGTATCTTCGGGTGTTCAGTTTGGCTTGTTGGGATGTCTGAGCACAGTTTCCACCTTAATGGCTGAGTTCAATGCCATGCGAGAAAGTGATTACCCGTGGAGAGCCTATGCATATGCATCTTTCACCATTGCGGTTTCTTTTGCTATTGGAACTGTTATATACTCAGTCCCTGTTTGGGTAGTAGGATTCAGTTAGTTGTTGTATACTTGTATCAAAGGGTAGATGAGTTTTGTGCTGAGAGATTACATGATGCAAATATGATATTTGCAACATGGTCACAATCAGATTATTCATTGTGCAGAAATTGAAAGAAAAAACTTTTATACTATAATTATAGGGATAACTTCTTTTTCTGTTTTACATAAAATATGATGATTCTATATTCCACACACTGAAAAACACGCGACCACTAACAAAACCTGTACATTCCTGCTTCAGACCCTTGTCACACTTCTCCCAACTCTCTCCATAACAGGAATAAAAAGAGATGTCGAGTGGACAAATTCATCTTACCAACAAGGAGAATCAAACATAGAAAGGGATCGGCTCATTTATCTTGTGGGAGGTAGCTGTACGTGGAACAGCTTGTCTCTGTCTTTGTTACCTGTAGAAACAAGAGAGACAACATATTACACAAGGAAGAAATGTTGTAGTAAACCATTAAAGTCTGTGGCATCACTTAAATAAAAAACACACATGTACGTAGGAAAATTATATAAAGTTTGACGAATAAATACAAACCTCTGAAGGATGAGAGGATCCTGAAGGAAGAAAAGGTGTCCACAGAATAGGGTCTGCGAGTGGATCCAATGTATTGTAGTTGGTGAGCAATGGAGCAGTTAAGAGAGAGGTAAGTGGGTACATGCTTTTCTGAAGAGACAAAGCGGCAGCACCACTGCCTAAAGCAACACCGTGACTCACGACCGGTTTCTCTATTTCCTTGCCGTGACTCTTCTCCATATTGAGGATGTTACGATTTTCATTCTCGTCATTTTCTCTAGTGCTGCTTTCTTGGATTTTCAGCACCTTTTCCTCCAGGCTCTTGTAAGCAGGCGACGCAGACAAAATGCTTAAAGCAGAAGAGGTGGAGGATGGGGATAATATTTGTTTTTCCTTTCTCTGAGTGCCACTATGGACGCCGAGGTTAGGTGCCTTGTACGGTTCTGTCGCCTGTGATGTGTGTTCCAGTGTTTTAAGCTCAGTGCCGGCATCTTCTACCTTGGCATCTTCTGATGCTTTTGATGAAGATTCTGGTTGACGGGTTTTGTTGACTCCCCACCACTTTATGTATCCTGTGAGATCGATCTTTCTTTCCAGACAAAAGCTACCTAGAAAGTCACCTTCTGTTATTCGATCATCACCTACCCCTGTTATTAATGAGAAAAGGTTTATATGGTCCAAATGCTGCTTCAAAAATGGGTCAATGTTGTTTGAAACTCACCATAGTGTATGTTACTGAAGTATTCAGGTCCAGGCATACGACTGGCTGATGCATCCCAGCGGCTGGTCAGGAATTGCAGAATAATTCAAAAAAACAGCAGAAACGCTTATCAGATGTGAATGTCAATTTTAACAAAGAAAAGTAAAAAGAAATAAAACGAAAGAAGACTACAACCAAAACACGGCAGGTCTATGAAGGCTAAAGATAGCTTGGCTTAAGAGTAGCATATAAACTATTTTTAAAAACAAATCAACAGAGTGACGTTCCATCATGTGTCAATAAATCAAAACTGATGATCCACAACATATCACTACAAAATTTTCCTCATCGGAAAATGCACAAAGACGATTAATCAAGCCCATAGTTTTTCAGACTAAAAAGAGATATAGCAAGCCAACTGTTAGTCACCTTTGAAGTCCACGATATTTCGCGATACCCCTTGAGAAACCGCTGCTTTTTCTGCCAAAGGGATATCTTAAATAGTATCAGCAATAAATGGTTCCCAAAATGAACAATATAATACTTTTAAATACATACGCACCTACGTAGCGATGCAAGGTATTCTTCCCTTGAGAGATTTTGCATTTCATCTAAATCCCTGGTGTAATCAGTCACCTATGAGAATGAAATACATAAGTGCATGCAAAAAATAGTGAAACCTGGGAAGAGTGACTACAAACACATGTAACCATTTCTTCTTCCACTTATGCATATAAATCTAGCAGTACAATCAATACAGTTCAAGAGCTTAAACCTCAATTTTCAAAGCATACTACAGCAGGAATCTCACCGGAAAATTTATAAGTGTTCCAGGTCCCCAATACTTCAAGGCAGCAAGGTCATAAGCTCGAGCAGCAGCCTCTTCATCATCATATGCTCCTGTTAAGTATGAATTGGATTCTTTAGTTTCCAATCTGATCCCAACAGAGTTCCAAACACAATCAATACATCCAAAGCTCTTAGCTTACCTAGATAAACTGGTGTGGCAAAATTTGCGTCAACGATGAAAACAGAAAGGCAAAGAAAGGATCAGCTGATACTCCAAATAAGAGAGAACTCGGTCCAGATGAGGAAATAAATATTTGTTGGATGCGGAGAGAAAAAGAGAAACCTTGTTTTCCCTTCTTGTTCTGGTTTTGGTTCCAAGTAGTCTTATCCCAAAGATGAGCTTCATAACGACCTGTCCATCTATGCCTATACTCAACAAGTTTCATAAAACAAATTTGCATCAGCATCTCCTACTGCTACAGGATACAAACCCGCAGAATCATAAGCCGGTGCTTCAACCTTGACTCACTAAGACATGATTGGCAACAAAAAGAAAGAGAAACAAAGTGCTGATATCTTAATGTTCCGGATACTAAGAACAAAAGTAATTTTCAATCATGCCTAGCAAATTCACCGCAGAATGATGTCTAATAATCATAAAATTTGATCACTGGTGAATAAAAATTAGTGCTTTTGAGCACAATTAGCTGATTCCAGAATACTCAAATCGAAACAAGATTTCTTACCAAAAGGGTCTCCACCAATCTACACTCTAATACAGACAACACAAATACGCAGTTCCAAATTAAAATCCATCTTCCAATTCCACAATCTAATCAAGATCATAAACCGCAATTCCGATTTCAAAGTGATTAGCTCAAACAAAATCACAGTACCTAGTGACTCCACGGTATATAGAACTCCTTTTACCAGCCGTACAAGGAGGCATTTTACTAATACGCTCCTTCGCTGTACATCCTCTCTCCTTCTTTGCCTTCTTAAATCCTCTATACAACATCATCTCCTCACTCGCCGCCACAGCCTCCGAGCTCTCTCCTCCTCCTCCACCTCCACTACACCCCGCTTCAATCTTAGGCGCTCCTTGATCCGACGACGACACCGACGCCATGATCAAACCCTAAAAAAAGTCACACACTCTATCGCAAATCCAAGCTCTCTTCACTGTAGAATCAAAGAGAGAGTGAGAGAAGAAATGTAACTTTGACTAATCTTTTTCACTGAATATAATGATTTTTGGAGTTTGTAATAACGGCAAAAAAATTAAACAAAAATTACGGTGGTAAATTTACCATTACATCCTGATTTTGGTTTTCGCACGATGTGAAGGATAACAACTGCAACGGCTATGAACGGGGTCGAGGGTGTTTTGGTCATTTCAGGGTTTGATGATGACGTGTACTGTTTGAGGTCCACGTGTACGTGATCTGGTTTTCTTTTGGGTTCTGACAATTAAATGTGGAGTGTTTCCCAACTCTAGCCTCGTTCCAAGGAATATTCTTTGTATGGTACACTCGAAATGTTGTTTCTTTGTTAATCAAATTTGAGCTTATATAGTTTTCTCAATATTTAATTAATTTAATCATTGTATTCTTCTTGTTTTCTACCGTTGTAATGTAGATAACTTACACACATCGAATCTTTCTATTTATAAATCATAATTCAAATTTTTTTAAATGAGTGGTTGAATGTGTTTGGTTTAAATCGAAATTGTATCTATATATATTTTGTACTATATATGGTTTATCTTATAAGTTTAAAATGGACATTAATTACTATAAATCAATTAGGTATATGATAATAAACGAGATTGACATAACAAATTAACAATGGCGTGATTATAATTAAATATATTTTTATTTTAAAGATGATATGAAACAAAATCCATATTTTGTGAATGTATATATGTAGTATAGTAATTTAACGAGATAAAATAACATTGGACCATTTGTTGATAAACTCAATGGATGGTTTGTTCTGTTGATGGTTCCTTTACACGTTACCCACTTTCTTCACAATATGCATTGGTTTGGTGATCAGGGATTTATTTAGATGCTAAACAGGCTCAAGGATTCTTCATCAAGATCCATTGGAGTCTGAATTACAAAGCTTATATACTTCATGCAATGCCGCGATGTTGGGTGCAGGGATATAGTCATGTCCTGTTCCAAAGTGATTGTCAACAGCGAAATTTCGAGGTTTATAGTTGGTTAAGAGAGATCTGGTATTGGCAATGGCGATTTTCTTCAACCAGGGATCCCAAAAGATCTTAACTAATCGGCGGACTCGCTTTCACGATTACCGATTCCAAATGCTCGGACTCTTATGTTTTATCATTTGCCTCCAACTACTGTAATATGCAATGATCTACATTCTGATCTCTTAAGTTATCGTTATTAACGAAACTCAGATGTTTCAAAAAAAGTTTCCATGTTTGGTATATCATCAGTTTCTTCGTACTTCTGAGTCAATGAAAAAAGTTTAATATATTTATACATATGTACATGTCTCCCTTAAGATTCCCCTATCTTCATTTAAATTACTTTTACAAATAAACTAAAAGTATCGTTTTCTGGACCAAATATCACATAGTATATATTAATACAGGAGAAAACAAAATTTACAACCCTCGCATCAATTAACATCATTGTCCCCAAAAATATATGTGCAGTAGAAATTACGATGAGCCTTGGTGTCTGTGAGGTGGATTCGGATCTTCTCCTTTGTTTATCAATGATTCTATGAAATTAACAACAAAATGAAATGTGATTATTAGTTTAACGACACCAAATAAACTTTAATTAGCTTTAACTAGTGCAAAGGGAATAATTTGATTTGTATCATCTAACCAATTTTATGCCGTAGTAAAGGCTCAAATTCAATCCCTGCACTTCTTTCACCAAAGGAAATAATGTCACGATACATTTGATTTGACGGTTGAACTCCAGCATCACTCATCCATTCNGGGAATAATTTGATTTGTATCATCTAACCAATTTTATGCCGTAGTAAAGGCTCAAATTCAATCCCTGCACTTCTTTCACCGAAGGAAATAATGTCACGATACATTTGATTTGACGGTTGAACTCCAGCATCACTCATCCATTCTAAAACCTGTAAAATCATTCACACAAAGTCAATATTCATCTTCCTGAACCGCAAAACTTGCTCGGTCTTACTTAATCACCCGCTACGGCATTCGCGAAGAGGAAGCCTACATCAGTGTTTACTTTACCAAAATATAGACAAGATAGAGTATTACCTCGATGTACTTTCTCCAGTTTCCAGCAGCTAAAAGATGTTCCAACAGTATTGCATAAGTCTTGAGGTTGATTTCAACACCAGATGCTGTTATCTTATAGAACAGCTGTGTGTGTTAAATGGTGTCAATCTTCTGTAGCGAAAAGGAAAGAAATTGGGCTTGGTCTGCTTAGCAAATAAACTAAAAGTTCTGTGTACCTTCATCATTGCTTCGACTTTACCACTCTTTCCAAAAAGATGCAGCATCTGATTAGTTAAACCAATAGAAAGTGAAGGCAGAAATGGCTCCATCATTTGGATGAGGTTTATCGCTCTTTTCCATTCCTGCAAGCTGCAACATTGAGAGAAAAACAGAACATGGATGAGCGGAATGAAACTGATGCTTGTTTTTTATTCCGAGAAAGGTATTTATTTTTAATAATTTGATTTGACATCTGAGTACTTACGTGTTACAAGCCGAAAAGATCTCAAAGAAAACCGTGCCAGTGAAGGGGACTTCTNATTCCGAGAAAGGTATTTATTTTTAATAATTTGATTTGACATCTGAGTAATTACGTGTTACAAGCCGAAAAGATCTCAAAGAAAACCGTGCCAGTGAAGGGGACTTCTTTTTCCCGCATTACTTCCATCAAGGCAAAGACATTTGATGGTTGACCTCCCTTGTTGAAAGCTCTCATCAAAGCTGAACATGCAATAGAATCTGGATCTATTCCATTTGCTTCCATTTCCAAGAAGAGTTCACAAGCCTTTTCCCACTTTTCTAGGGACAAAAATCCATTCCAAGAGAATTCAGAGATCCATTCTGTTACAATTTTTAACAGTTCACGTTCATGTGTGTATACCTGAAGCATTGTAAGCATGGAGCATTGAAGTGTACGTGATCACATCAGGTTCGCACCCAGCCATCTTCATCTCATTGAATATGGATTCTGCTTCTGTAACTTGACCCTGAATATTCTCACAAAAAGTGACAATTAAATCATACAAGTAACAAATAGAATTCCCTCGTATACACACATCGTCTTCTGAACTCATAATATAAGCACGTACCTGTTTGCTGTAAGCACATAGAACAGAGGAGTAGACCTCTTTGGTCAATGGAATCTTGAGATCCTTCATCTCCTCCAAGTAACTAATTGCTTCAGGGTATTTTGACATCCGACATGATCCACTTATAAGGATAGTGAAAGTAACAGAATCAGCTCTGACTTTTCTTTTTCTCATAGTCTGATACAATGCAATGGCTTTCTCAAGTTCTGCACCATTTATATAGCTTCCAATGGCCGCGTTATAGGCTGCAGTGTTGAGCTTGATATTTCTAGATTCTGCTGCGGAAAGTACAGTTCCAACATTTACCTTTTTCCCACACCTACTACATGCAGCTAAAAGAGTGCATACTGAAACAACATTTGGCTCAAAGCCGTCTTGCTCCATCTGCCTGAAGATTCCCACAGCTTCAGTGAGGAATCCATTAGACCCATAAGCATCAATTAATGCATTATAGGTAACAACATTAGGTTTCCTCCTTTCCTTTCTCATCATTAGGAATACCTCCTTAGCCTTTCCTGGTTGACGTGATCGTCCATAAGAATTGAGCAAGCATGTATAAGAGACCACATCTGGGAGCATACCATTTCGCTTGATTTCTTGGAAAACCGAGAGAGTATTTTCACTCATGCCATGAACAGCATAGGCTCCCATCAAGGCATTATAGGAAACAATATTCGGTTTCAAACCTTCTGCAAGTATTGCTTCGAACACGGCTCTGCAGTTTTCTACCTCTCCCCTGACAGAGTATAAATGCATAATGCTTGTAAATGTCACAATATCAGGTCGACATTCCGCTCTCTTTTCCCTCATGGAATTGAAAACAGCAAGGGCTCGGCTGCTTTGACCAAGTTTTGACAGGCAATATATAATGATGTTAAATGTGGTGGTATCGGGACGAACTTTAGCTCCCTTCATGAGCTCAAAATAAGAGAGCGCTTTTGAATACTGACGACCACTCTTGTATGCTGACAACACAATGTTGTGAGTCACCAAATCTGGTCCAACTCCGTTATCAGTCATTTTCTTGCAAACTTCCAGAGCCTCTCTCCAATTTCCACTAGATCCACAAGCATTGATCAGATTATTGTAGGTTGTTCGACTAGGAGCAATCTGCAGAACCAGAGAAGGGTCACTATCATGTTTTAAGCAATACTGACAAGGCTCAAAATTGTAAAGCATGTGATAAAATAAAAGTAAGAAAATCCGGAGGTTAAACAGCTAATTCTTAATTGTTCAGCATCACAAAACACCACAAAAATATAATCTATAAGCAGATTGATCAATTTTAGTAGCAAAACGAAGACGCAAACTCGATTCACCAAACCAAAGTTCCCTGCCCATTTTTCTAAGTTCTAACTAACAACTTTTTCAACACTGGAAAAGGGAAGGAGCCTCACTTCAGACCCAACTGAACCAAAACCATTAACAGGAGTAAAGCAAAGTTACACACAGCTGCACGTAACATGTCATCCATAAGATTCATAGCCCACCGCCACTGACCAGCTCGACCATGAGCATTGATAAGAGCATTGTACGTCTCAGCATCCGGTTTGCAGCTACAACCACAACATTGACCATACTGAATCAATTAATTTCCAAGAAACTAGTTCAAAAGAGAGCTTCGTTCCACAAATACAATCAAACTCATAGTAATCCCACTGACGTTGTAGTACATTCTCATACGAAAACTCGAAATATCACTCATACATACCTCCATTTCTGCATTTCAAAGAACAAACCACGAGCTTGATCAACCCAATTATGCCTAGCATGAAGCCTGATCATCATATTATAAATATCATTCCTCGCACGATAATTCTTCTGAATCTTCATCCAAGTGAAAACATTCACACAAAGCTCAATACATCCTCTTCTACTTAACTCCTACAAAAATCCCAAATCCAAAACTTCAAATTCCAAAACTCCATCCACAAAATCAATCTAAAAAAAAACACACATACCTTAATAAGAAGCGGAAAATTCTTTCTAGCAAATCGACCAACCCAGCAATTAAGAACACAATCAACTTGCTCCCAATGATTAAGAGCCATAAGCTTATCCACAACCTCCGATACACTCCAATCCTTCTGAAACCGATCGTTCTCAACTCGAAGTCGGTACCGTCTCGGAATATCCGATTTTCTAAACCCGCCGACCCGAACCGAGACCTCATGCTCTCCTCTGTCGTAGTTTACAGATACAGACTTCTTCTCCTGAAATGCTTCGGAGGATTTTGAAGAAGCTACCGGACGATCGGGAAGAGAAGATTCCGGCGGAGTGAGGAGGTTGAAATTGGTGATAACGGTAGCCATTAGAGCAGACGCGGGGAAGGAGAGGAGGTTCTTGAGTCGATAAAGAGATAACATTACTGGGCTATGGATCTTAAAACCCATCTACGATATTTTCTCTGGCCCATTACTATTTACTATTTAAAACCAGACCAACCCAAAATTAATCAGTACAAACATGAATTCCAAATTTCCAACCGAAGCAAGATTTGGTTAAATAAAAATTGATTATATTTGATATCTATTTTTCAAACAGAAAACTAACGAATGCTAATAACCGCTGTTGGATTATTTCTTCATACCATTAAATTTCTCAACCAAATATATGCAACAAAATCACGATGAAAAGTGGAGATAACACTTATTTACTACAATTTTCCAACAATATTATCTGTCGTCTATTATTTTGTTTGTTTTAACATAAAAATATGGTAATAGTAAATTACAATACGGATTGATTAAAAAAAAAAGAAAAAAAAGTAATTACAATTTGGAGTAGTAACACATAGACTTTCTCAATAGCGGAGTTTTCTAATACTCGACTTAAATCATTTAAAAATAATTGCGTTTCAACATATTAATAATCCTAGAGATTTTTGTCCACAACAAAACAAGATATATATAAAAAAAAATCAGAAAGACTTTAAATCTCTAGATAACAGACTAAAAATAACACTAACAAAAAGCAAAACACCAAATTAACTTTGAATATAATAATAATAAATTTTGGCAAAAAAAATAATAATAATAATAATAAAGGCCAAAAGAAAAAAGAAAAAAAAAACAATAATTGATCTTGGTNAGCCAAAAAAAAAAAATAATAATAATAAAGGCCAAAAGAAAAAAGAAAAAAAAAACAATAATTGATCTTGGTGCACAAGCATATTTGACTATTCGGATAATCTTGTACCCCAAACATATTTTGGTCGGCTCCTTAAAGAATAAAGATATGTCTTTCTCTATATATATCCACACATCGGTAACTCCACAATTCATCAAGTCACAAAACAGCTAAGCAAAAGATGAAGAGGGAAGGTCGTCAACACGGTTTTGTTCGTACCGGGATGGTTCGTACCTCGGGAAATAAGCCACAACTCACGAATCAATTTGTTAACCAGGTCGATTCACCACCAGTGTTTGGAGTATCCAGCAAAGTGTCATCAAAATCTACAAACCACTCAAAATCCACAGGAAAATCTGAATCGTCCAAGTATAGTAATTGCCATGTGTCACCGGCTATGAAGTCAGGAGATAAATATAAGGGACGTCGTAAGTTACAATCCACAGATGGGTGGAGTGAGGATAAACTAGACCGGTTTATTGGGTCAGATTCATCCTCTGCTATTTTAGATACATTCTATGATGAAGATGATCATGAGGATTATTGCTAATCATCTCCTTGAGATGAAACAAAGATTTTTTTTTTTTTTTTTTTAATTTTATGTCTGAATTTGGATAGACAAATATAATATTTTATTGTCAAAAATATTTGATAATGAAACAGAAAATATCTAGCATTAATACTCTCATCAATTACAAAATATTTTATTGCAATTTTTCAATTAACACAAATCATATTTTATACATTTTTTTTTTTTTCAATTTGTATGCATTGAAAAGAAATAAAAAGAATAGAAGCAAAGTATATCATGTATGTATATATGATAAAGTATATGAGAAACCTTCAGGCCATAAATGGTTAAGAAAACAAGGCAAAAACCAAATCTATCGATGGTTTGCGAGAATCAATATCTCTGTTTCAAAAGTTAACAACTTTCTCATAATCCTTTTTTAAACCTTGAAATGGAGCTAAATGCCAATCCCAAATCCCTTGTGGAAACTCGTAAAGACAGTTTTTTTGGCTCATTACATAACACAAGCTTGCGGGATGGCTTATGCAAAAACCATATCTCTAATTTGTTTCTAAAGAAGCCCATTAGACTATCAAAAGAGAAAGCCCATTGGGCCAAACCAAGGAGAAGGAGTCTCTGACCTAGGTATAAATACTAATAAAATGTGATTCAGAGCTTCTCTGCATTCTATTGAGATTACTGCATCTTTAGGGTTTTCAGAGATCGGCAGATTCTCAAATCCACAAACATGGCGACTCAAATCAGCAAGAAGAGAAAGGTGAATTCGTGATTTCATTTTTCCCTTTCAATGGATTCAGTCTCGCTAAATGGTGTTTTGATTACTGTAGTTTGTATCCGACGGTGTTTTCTACGCTGAGTTGAACGAGTTTCTCACTAGAGAGCTTGCTGAGGATGGTTACTCTGGTGTGGAGGTTAGGGTTACTCCAATGAGAACTGAGATTATCATCAGAGCCACTCGTACCCAGAACGTTCTCGGTATGTTTGCTGTATAATCATTTCTTCTTCTTTCGATATAGGAAATGTGAATGTGATTTGAGATCTTATTATCGAGTTTAGGTGAGAAGGGTAGGAGAATTAGGGAATTGACTTCTCTTGTCCAGAAGAGGTTCAAGTTTCCCCAAGACAGTGTTGAGCTTTACGCTGAGAAGGTGGTCAACAGAGGTCTCTGTGCCATTGCTCAGGCTGAGTCTCTCCGTTACAAGCTCCTCGGTGGTCTTGCTGTTCGTAGGTACGCCTTTTCGCTAGTATGTTATACGTATAGGATATCTCAACACGTTCTTTTATGGATACTCTGGCTCATTCTTTATCTGCTGAAAATGCTGAAGATGTTAATTGTTGTATTGTATAGGGCCTGCTATGGTGTTTTGAGATTTGTGATGGAGAGTGGTGCTAAGGGATGCGAGGTGATTACATTTCCCACTTTTTCTCTACACATATGATCTTTAGACGTTGTTCATAGCTCACAACCAAATTGCTTGTCTTGCAGGTTATTGTCAGTGGAAAGCTCCGTGCACAACGTGCTAAGTCCATGAAGTTCAAGGATGGTTACATGGTTTCCTCTGGTCAGCCCACCAAGGAGTACATTGACTCTGCAGTGAGACATGTTTTGCTTAGACAGGTGAGTTTCTTCTGAGTTCCTCATTTTCCCGCTAGTAAGTAAACCTGCGATAGGTAACCTGAGTGTTTTTAAATCTCGTGTGTGCAGGGTGTGCTCGGAATCAAGGTTAAGGTCATGCTTGACTGGGACCCTAAGGGCAAACTAGGACCAATGACACCACTGCCCGATGTGGTCATCATTCATACTCCCAAGGAGGAAGAATACTCGGCACCTGCTCAGGCTGTTGCTCCAGCTGTTCATGTACCTGAAGCTCCACTCACCACCTCAGATTACCCTGAGATGATCCCTGTGGCCTAGAAGAAGAACCCCTTTTACTTTATGTGCTTCCTCTTTTGATACTCAGTAGTTGTTTCTCTTCCGCAGACCAGTGTTTTTCAATGTTGTTTCTAAATCTATTTCAAGTTTTTGGGAGGTTGGATGCTTTTAGTTACATGAAATTTTTTGGCTTAGACAAAGAATCAGTAGTGTATGGTAAGTTGGTTTCATATTTTATGATGTTCTACCAAAGCTCCAATGTTATTAGTAATACTGATCCTCTTGTTGTCTTGGAACAGATATTAGTAAGATTGTGACATACAGTATTCTTCTAAACTGCATCTATTTCCGACATATATATAGTCTATAGTCTATACCATGGTTTATACTTGAATGGTCATCCGAAAGTTCTAGGGGAAAGAAAAGATAGGATGCTCGAATTATTAACCTACACATATGTCCTCAAACATATTTGACTCCTTACACCCTACTCCACACCAATATCTACAATGCTCTTGCTCAGTCTTTCACACTCCAAGCTAAGGTAAACACATATTCAAAAACTAAACAAAAAATTTTCTTCATAAATTATGAATTTATTTTAGGAAAAATTTATACATTCTTCAGGCAAAAACTTTTTTTTTAGTCGTCTGATTTATTATTTTACTACAAATTATGAGATACAACGAGCAANAAAAACTAAACAAAAAATTTTCTTCATAAATTATGAATTTATTTTAGGAAAAATTTATACATTCTTCAGGCAAAAACTTTTTTTTTTTAGTCGTCTGATTTATTATTTTACTACAAATTATGAGATACAACGAGCAACTTTAACCTATCATTATAGATCCACGCCTCCATGCCTTAACGTCGTCAGATGCGGCTGATCCTGTCGATCCACGCCTCCATGCCTTCACGTTTTACACATGCGGCCGATCACGATAAGCCCACCTCCAATAATCTGTATAATAAATCGCATCACCTAGGATTCGAACCCTAGACATCCTGGTGTGTATAAGCATTAATGAACCTTTGATCAACCACTGGACCAAAGGGGTTTCCACAAAAAACTTTAATGTTTTGTTTTTGTGTTTGGTTTAAATTTGTGACACATTAAATTGGAATATTTAAGGTGCCACCAGTGGAACCATTTAAGGACTGTTTTGATGCTAACTCCACGGTTATGACTGAAATGGGACCGATTGTGCCGGTGATAGAACTGGGCGTGCCTGGATTGGAAGGGGACGTGAAATGGCCCTTCTTCGGGGCGAATACGATGGTGAAAGTGAATGAGACCGTGATGTGTTTGGCCTTCTTAGACGTAGGAATTAAACACAAGGAGTCTATGGTTATTGGAACACATCAGATTCAAGATAATTTGCTCGAGTTCGATTTTAACACGATGGTCCTTTCTTTCAGTGAATCACTCTTTAATCTACAACTCTAGCTGCTCCCAATAAGTCCCAAATTAAAATGTAACACATGATCATATCTATCATCTTAATCTTCCCTATTAGGGCTACAATATTATGTTCTCATGTGTNCTATCATCTTAATCTTCCCTTATTAGGGCTACAATATTATGTTCTCATGTGTTTGAATGGAAATCAAAATAAATTTATCTATTAAGGGAGATCTACCGTACTCATTAATATTCTCTCTATTTTTTTNATCTACAACTCTAGCTGCTCCCAATAAGTCCCAAATTAAAATGTAACACATGATCATATCTATCATCTTAATCTTCCCTATTAGGGCTACAATATTATGTTCTCATGTGTTTGAATGGAAATCAAAATAAATTTATCTATTAAGGGAGATCTACCGTACTCATTAATATTCTCTCTATTTTTTTTAAGAAGAAAACTTTATTTCATAGTAAATAATATACATTTTCTATACAAAATGATACGATATATATTGCATTATAAGTTTTACCCCTTTCACTCTAACTTAAAAACAATGAAAATAGCGTGTAACATGGATCGAGTATATCACTGTTTGATTTATAAAACCCATCATTTGAGAAAGAAAAAAGAAAAAAAGAAGAGAAACGGATACATTAACTAGGTCAAAAGAAACGATCCATACTAATTTATTAAAACATCTATTGTTTTAATATAAAACCCTAACAAATAACAACTCTTAATTCTTTTTATTACACATGATCGAACATGAATTCGCACAGACAGCAACCTTCTCGACATCTAAGTTCATATCTGTAAATCACACATAACAACAAAACAATCAAGTTAAAAATATATATATATATATATATAAACACAAAAATCATTATATATTCTAGATGTGGTATATAAACATATAAACATCGTACGTATGAACTAGAATATTGAACATAATTTTATATGATAATTAAACTTGACGATAAATATTATAGAAAAAACTTACGTACTTTGATCTTTAAGTGAACCACAGCGATGAGTAACACAACCAACTTCGCAGAAGTAACCAATTTGGTCGATTTTGTTTTTGTTTAGTTGAATAAGACGTTTACTACAAAGTTTGTTGCATTTGTCTTCACATGCTCGTTTTTAACGAATGGAAGAATAGTACACCCTGTAGAACAAGCTCCCATACATACTGGATAACTTGCTTTTATAGCATCTGAACCAACCAGAAGGTTCCCAATTGTTAACATCATCAACACAACTAGGACCATTCTTTTGTTCTCCATTTCGTTTGAGGGATAGTATTGGAGTTGTCAAAAGTGTTTGGTTAATTGTGATGGTTTTTACAAAAGAATCAGACTTATGTATTAATATATATATATAGGGATTGTGATTAAAAAAAAAAATTAGGAAATTAGAGATTTAGTGCATCAGAATACATTGAAAGGTTAGAAGATTATATTGACTACGTAGGGAAAGTAGAGATTGACAACATAATTTAGGAAATTAGGAGATTGACTGCAATATATATATTAACAAATTAGAGATTTGAGAATATTTAGGAAATTAGCCTAAAAGCAAACGAAATATCAAAGGCTAAAATAATAGGTGAAGCCCTAATTCATAAACTATGAGAAAGGGAGAGAAACAAAGATTCACTCATCTAATTTTTTGTTTAATTTAATTTATTATCTCATCATTTATAGGTTGACAAAAAAAAATCTCATCATTTATATCTTTTTATTATATTGGTTCAAATTTTTGACAAAACCCACAAATTATTCGAGGAGAGCCATAGAAATCTTATGAAGTAAGATAACATATCTTATGAAACACACATAAATTACATTTTTATAATTCGGACGAGTAATATCTATTGGCTTTTAATATTTTGAATTATAGCATAAGTCATATGTGAACTGAAATGAAATTTAGATTTTTAATGTAGATGATAAAAAGATTATGAAATGGAGAAATAGAGACTGAAGAAAGAAAAAAGACGAGAGGAAAAAGAAATTTCTCTTCAAGATTTAGTTTACCTTTGTCCTTTACAGAAAAACAAATGACATGTAATAAGAAACTTGATTTTATCACAAATTTCAAC
>OVAF01001008.1:0-27422 GCA_900406245.1 Odontarrhena argentea
CAGAGATCCTGGTTAGGAAATCCTGTTAGTCCCTAGGTGGATCGAGGTTTTCCTACACCGAGGGCTCCATGGAGGTCCTTGAGGCCGACCGGTCTCTTTCTCTCTTGTCATCTGAAGCAACTTAACTCTCCAAGACGACGAGGGCTCAGGCTCTTGACAAGATGACGAGGGCTCAAGCTCTTAGCAAGACGACGAGTTTAACGTTCCGTGAACTTGTCTGAAGTCACCAGTTCAAACACTTAGACATTTTCTCCTGGACTAAGAAGTCAAGAGGGATTCTGATGCCTTCACTACGGCCCGTGGATCAAGCCCATCTCAACGGGAACATCCGCGACGCCCATCTTGCCGACTTAGCTTCAGGAGAAGATTCTGGAACCTTCCAGAGGATAAACACTAAAAAGCAAACTTTCCTTTTTTCTTAGATTTTCCTTTATTCTCGGCCGACTTAAGGCCTATGCAATCTTTTGTATAAATAGCCTCTCAATTCATCAGAATCGGGGGGACATAAATCTTTTACCAGAAACTCCCGGCAACTTTGCTGAAGAATAACAATCTCTCGCTTTGACCTTTGTTCTTGAGTTTTTCCCGCGAAAGTTGACGAATCCCTAAAATACCCTACAAATTCTTGATTGCGGATTTTGACATCCACATAAATTAAAAACATAAACGGTTAACTATGTTTTGTGTTTGAAAAACATAATACTACTTAAACTAATTTATTCATATTTTATTATAAATAATAATTACAAGATTTCTCTACGCTTTACAAAACATAAATTATAAAACTGCTTTGAAAATGAGTAAAATGATGACAAATATGAAAATTATAGACTTATTCATCTACAAAATAGGCTTTTCAATCTACGATGAACTTAATCATAAACTCGAAATTATTGTGTAACCTATAATGTACATTTATATGTTTTATAGAAAAAAATAGTATATTATAAACATAATATTTTATATATATACAGATCGAATCAGATATCTTATTATTTTTAAAATGGTATTCGTATTTGATTTATTTTTTATGGATATTAAATTTTATTATTTAATTTGCTAAAAAAAATTTACAAATATTTATATATTTGAATCGAATCGGATCAGATTATGGATCGAAACTAATTTATCGGATTTAACGGATGTTTTGTCCAGCCATATAACAAAGTCATGTTTGTCGTCTTCAGTTCAAAAAGGAAGTTGATTTCATTTTAGTGCGCGTCATAGTTACTATGTCTATCAATATCAATAATTTCTTTTTCTTCTTTTTTGCTTCTAAACAACCTTATCAATAGTATTGGTTTAACTTTTTCAAAAAAAAAAGTGATGATTCCAAATTAAAATGATGGTTTAACGGACCATATCAAAAGAAGGAGGTGTAACACAAATAAATATATAAATAAAAGATATAAGAACTACGACATATTATGACAACATCAAATACAAATTAAGCCGAAGTTATTTTAATTGTCTCACCTCATCAAAATCAACGTGATAATGTCTATATGTTGAAATATATGACTAGCCGAGTAGTCTCACCCGGGCTTTTCCATCTGTCCGACCCGGGCTGTCTGATTTGTCGGCCAGAAACTATCTGTAACTGTCAGACCGAATATGTCTTAACCGCCAAGCCAAATTGCTTGTTTCAAAAAGTTGAACTGACTGAGCTGTCGAGCCGAACTGTCCTGCCCTGCAAAACCAATCTGTCTTGACGAGCCAACTTAGTCAAATTCGGCACCAAAGAAGGAAATGAGGGGAAGGAAATGCCTAGGTCTCTCTGGTTCGACCTTGTAACAACGAAGGAAAGAAAATGCGTTGGAAATCGTAATAAAGAAGGAAGGAGAATCCCTAGGCGAGGCCAAAGTTATTTTAAGTCCGGGTCATACTGCTCGGCTAGTCATATATTTTAACACTTAGACATTTCACCGTTGATCTTGATGAGACGAGACAATTAAACTAACTTCGGCTTAGTTGGTTCGTATAGTTGGTCTATATAGTCGGTCCATATAATCAGTCCATATAGTTGGTTCATATAGTTCAAATTAAAACGATGTCATTTTGTTTAAAACGAGTTTTGTTAATATGGTTTAACGATGTTTAATGTTTCTGTTAGCCCACTTAATGGCATGTCTTATTTGGCAAGTCAACTAAAGTTTGATATTTATTTAGAAAGTCAAACAAAAGATTGGAATTAAAATGACGTTTGTGAAGTTCATGATTAAAACGTCACTTTTTGCAAAGTTAAGACTTGTTTGACATTTTTATGAGATGTATTTGCAATAATACTTTTTAAATTTTATCATCTAAGATTAGCCAACTTATTAAGAACAATGAGGCAATAAGACTCTGATTACGTCTGTCTTCATCTGAAAAATATATAACCCGATAGAACCTATCTCCTAGCAGTTTGATACAGAAGAAACAATATATAACCCGAAAGAACAAAGGGGCTTCTATGATGTGAAATATTCCCACATTTCCACTAAAATCAATGGAAATGGATGGTCTCGTTTCTTCTCGTAGCCGTCGTCAAGTCTATCAACAAGATTTATAGGTGACCTTAGTTTTAGGATTATCAATCTTGTATGTCTCTAGTTTAGCTTTGGTTTAGGCAAACCGGTGTTACTTTGAACCGACATCAAATCGTGTATTTTGAACCGGTTTCTGTTAAAACCGTTAAAAAAAAAAAAAAAAAGGCATTTTCTCAATTCGTATTTTGTTTGTTGTCAGTGAGAATCTGTGAATAAGGAGAATTTCGTTGTGCATGATTTTTCACTTCAAAGAAAGATGTTAATATATTGATCTTCAAAGTAACATCATACTACGACTCATCAAAGCTGGCCAGAGTGACCAATGGAAGCAGAAGAAATCTAAGATAGTAAAAGAGAAGGAAGAGAATCAAGAAAAAGGCGCCCTTCCCCTCTGATGGCAGAAGCTTTAGGGATCAGAGAGGCGCTCGCGGCTATACTCTCCTTCGGACACCGTAAGCTCCAGATATGCCCAGATTCTCGAAGCCTCATTGCCCTAAACCATTCGAAGAGCCAGCAATTGAAGATCTACAACATCATGTATGATATAACTTGCTGCTCTTGCTCTAACCTTTGATGTAATCTTTTTCGTCTTTGTGCCGAGATCGAGAAACCAAAAGGTCGATACTTTGGTAAAACTTGCCTTCTCTTCTGTATCTCTTAATCTCGGTTGAGCCGGTTTAAAGTGAATGAAGAATTAAAGTTCCAACAAATAGAAAAAAAAAAAAAGTAAAAAAATTAAATATCATGTGTATTTTTTGTCCGCTATTCATTGTATTATTTATTGTATGTTTTGAAGAATGTAAAATTTAATATTGAATCATAATGGTTTTTTTTATTTATTGAAACATAATCATATGTTTCAGCTTTCTTATTTGTTAGATTTTTCTATTTTTGTATTTAGTCATACAATTAGGGAATTACACATGTATCACAATTTTAAATATTCGAATTAGATGTAATTACATTTTTAAGAATCTATGATTATAAGTAAGATAAATTTTAAAACATATTAGTAATTAATTATTGATAAGATGATGTTGTCTGATAATTAATTTTTTTATAGTAATTAAATATTAATTTTTATTTGTGTTACATGTCAATCCAATCAATCATTTGAACCCACTAAATTGAATATTACCTTCAATACATTAGGATCATGGTATGATGATAAGGTCTTGGGTCAAAATCAGATTTGTTTACCATTTTGACACCCCTGGATGATGTAATTATAAATAAATACTTCTCTGATTAATGGTCAGAATTAAGAGTAGGATACCATTTTTCGGGCAGAGAGTGAACTAAGAGACCGGAGACACGAACTGAATAGTCTAAAGCCATGGACCTGATTGAGTTAAGCAAGAGAAAGAGATAATTTATGTTAAATGATGAAACTAATTATCAAATAGAGACTCAAATTTATCCCATGAAGCCAGCTCCAGGCATGTTAGGCTGCCCTCCACCACCACCACCTTGTTGTGATCTTCCAGGAGCTTGTGTAAAAGCTTGACCACCCATTCCTACTGATCCCACCATCTGCTGAGGCTGCTGCTGCTGCTGCATCTGATTCAGTGGCGAAGTCTGCTGCTGTATCTGATTCAGTGGAGACGTCTGCTGCTGTTGGTGATGGTGTTGAAGCTGTGACAACTGATGCTGCTGCCGCTGTTGCTGCTGATGGTGTTGGAGCTGTGACAATTGATGCTGCTGCTGCTGCTGCTGGAGTTGTGGCAGCTGTTGCAGTTGGTGGTGTTGTTGTTGTTGCTGCTGGTGCTGCTGGATCTGTTGTTGCTGCTGCTGAATCTGTTGTTGCTGCTGCTGAATTTGCTGCTGTTGTTGTTGTTGTTGGAGCTGTTGTTGCTGCTGCTGTTGCGGATTTTGGATTTGCGGTTTAAACACAACCATATCCTGATAGAACCATCACAGAAAAAAACGATTACGTAACTTCTACAGCAACCAATATGTTAAGGGTATTCAGTATGAAAACAAAAACGCAGGAGCCACAAGATAATAAATACATGTTAGTGAAACATTTATAGACCACCTTACAGGTAAAAATTTGGTGCTTGCTTATCAAAGGAGAGCTCAAAAACTTAAAAAGAGAGAGATTTTATTGATTTTTCTCACTTCTTTATTCTTTACAAGCTAGTCATCTATATATAGAGTTTTGGTTTCCTAAAACCCTAGTTACAGGCCACGTCATTGCACAGCATACTGTAACGGTTGTGCATTGGGATTGGTGTGCTTTGTCCTGTCATTTTACAGCTCACAAATGCCTCTGCTTTGTCTTTTCCTTTGCACGGTAAAGGAGAGTCTTCTGACTTCTTTCTCTTGTTTGAATCTGTTTCAGATTGCTGCGTGGGCCTTGATGATGTTATGGGCTTCTGATCCATTTGTGTTGAAGTCTGTGTTGAAGTCGAAACCTCTGATTGCTTCAGTGGTTTCTCCACACTTAGACTAGAAACATGTTCTAGTTCTTGATTACCTCTATTAGCTTACCCCTGGAAAAAGCATTCCAATCAAGCGGCAAGCCTTGTCAGAGACAGAGAGAAGCAGCGTCTGTGATGGCAGCTGGATGACTGCACACTGCACATTCAGAGGCAGACACAGTTATCATATACAACTCCACATGAGCTAAGCATGAAGATGAATAATGTATGCCACACAATTACGCAATCTAAGAGAGGCCTGATGTCTGAGTATGGTGAACATAGGAAGATATTGATAAATTTACAGAAAAATTTCATCTATAGACATTTTATTACCGTAGATTAATTGGTGACATTTATTGTTGAAGTATGTGTTTTACTTGCCATGTTGAATATGAGTTATTACAGAATCTAACCTTTATTAAAAGTAAAGAGTGATTATCTATCGTACTCTACTCCACCACCAACCCACCCAAAAAGGGTTTAAGAGTATATATATTAGCTATGAAAAGCAAGTGAGGAAAAAATGAAAATCGGCTTTTATATTTTTATATTTAATCTAATTGCATCTTTGCTTTTACAGATCTCACCTAATGGTGCATTACTCTTAAGTCTAAGCTTATGATAATTAAATATTGAAAGAAAAAAAAGAGTTGAGTGCTGGCATTTTCTTTCACTCCATCATCTTTTATGAAAGGGCCTTTGGTTTATCTTCCCTTGATTGGATGTAGAATGGGTGCGATGAATCGTATCGATCGTAGCTTCAATATGGTACAAAGCTTTACTATAGTTTATCAAATTTATGTGCCCTGTGAGTAGGACCTACAATTACGCTTGTCAGGCGGGCCAGCCCGCGACCAAACAGGCCGATGTCTTCTCCCTCCTGACCAGACGGTCCGGACCGCCTCCGCAGTTAGTAGGCGGTTAAACGGGCAAGCCCGACAAAACTGCTTGTCTGTCAAAACTGCTTGTCTTCCGCTTCATCACACAACTTCCGACAGACATTCCTACTAAAAACACCACTCAAAAATCTTTGTTTCCTTTCAAATTGGCAAAATGAAATCAACCCAAACCCCTCCAAGCGATGAATCGAGGACTATTGTTCCATCTGACATTTCCTTACGCATTCACCATCTGTTGCCTAATGTCAACATTTCTCTGTTTTAACAGACACGTCAGAAGATGCCTTTTGTAAGATTGGGTGTCATTCCTGTGTGAATCTTCAGTACCATCATCATCATCATCATCATCACCATCTTCATGTTCATCTTCATCTTCCTCTTCCAAGTCATGCGATAACATCCTTCTCTTTGTTCCATTTGGTGTGATGAAATTAACATCATTATCAACATCATCTCTCTCCATCCGTGCTCTAGCATTTAGTCTAGCAACAAACAATTGAGACTCCTCGTCTAGAGCGTTCAGATTGTAAGAATTTTCTGGATCCTATTGAAAAATAAGAGAACAAAGTCGTGTAGATGTGTATGTTAAAATAGAGAGTAAAGACAGAATCAAATTTAGATGAAAAATCTTTATTTCGAAACAAAGATTTGAGAACCTACCATGAAAACTTTGTTCAGCTTGATTGAGAATGAAAACAAGTTTTTTCTCTATGTTCAGTCGTCGATTTTTCTAAGAATTGATAACCGCCTGTTCATATTCCTTGTAAAACATAATTAGGGTTTCTAAGTTTGTGTGTTTTAAACAAGTAAACCCTATGTCTGTCTTAGAAACTTAACAAACATATCTTAACACAGAGTATATGCGGACATGCCCGCAAGACCACGGATCATTTGCGGTCTAGCCCGCCTCAGCCCGCAGACCACATGGTCCGGCCCGCAACGCCCGCAACTTTGCGGTCTTCGAATTGGAGGCCCAAACCCGCTCCGCTTTGGGCCCATATGGGCTCGGCCCGCGGTCTATAGGCCCGCTTGACACCCCTACCTACAATATAACTCACCTTGTTTTTTTGGACAATAAAGTTACTCTAGACTGTAGCAACGTAGTAGAGGTGGACGCCGAGCGGATAAGTCCGAAAAATAGTATTTGTATTTGATTTCTATTTCCGGATATTAAATTTTAATATTTGATTTGCTTCAAAAATATATGAATATTTGTATTTTCGGATATTTATAAAATTTTATAGTATTTGCAGATATTTAAAGATATTTAAAATATTTGATTTTTTCTGTTAAAAACAATATATTCTTACAAAATACCTATAAAAAGTAAGACATGAATACATTTATTTTATTTATTAATAATAAACAAAAAAAAATGAATGAAATAATCTAAACTTTTATTTTGAAAAAACGAAAAAGTAAATTAAAAACATAAACGGTTAACTATGTTTTGTATTTGAAAAACATAATACTACTTAAACTAATGTTTTTCATATTTTATTATAAATAATAATTACAAGATTTCTCTTTGCTTTACAAAACATAAACTATAAAACTGCTTTGAAAATGAATTAAATGGTGACAAATATGTAAATTATAGACTTATTCATCTACAAAACTGACTTTTCAATCTACGATGAACTCAATCATAAACTCGAAAATTATTACGTAACTAATAATGTACATTTATATGTTTTATAGAAAAAAAAACAGTATATTATAAATATAATATTTTATATATATACAGATCGAATCAGATATTTTATCATTTTTAAAATGGTATTCGTATTTGATTATTTTTTATGGATATTAAATTTGATTATTTAATTTGCTAAAAAAAAATTACAAATATTTATATATTCGAATTGAATCGGATCAGATTATGGATCGAAACTAATTTAACGGATTTAACGGAAGTTTTGTCCAGCCATATAACAATGTCATGTTTGTCGTCTTCAGTTCAAAAAGGAAGTTGATTTCATTTTAGTGCGCGTCATAGTTACTATGTCTTATCAATATCAATAATTACGTTTTCTTCTTTTTGTTTCTAGACACCTTATCAATAGTATTGGTTTAAATTTTTCAAAAAAAAAAGTGACGATTCAAAATTAAAAGGGATGGTTTAACGGACCATATCAAAAGAAGGAAGTGTAACACAAATAAATATATAAATAAAAGATATAAGAGCTACGACATATTATGACAACATCAAATACAAATTAAGCCGGAGTTATTTTAATTGTCTCACCTCATCAAAATCAACATGATAATGTATACATGTTGAAATATATGACTAGCCGAGTAGTCTCACCCGGGCTTTTCCACCTGTCCGACCCAGGCTGTCTGATCTGTTGGACAGAAACTATCTGAACTGTCAGACCGAATATGTCTTAACCGCCAAGCCAAATTGCTTGTTTCAAAAAGTCGAACTGTCTGAGCTGTCGAGCCGAACTGTCCTGCCCGGCAAAACCAATCTGTCCTGACGAGCCAACTTAGTCAAATTCGGCACCAAAGAAGGAAATGAGGGGAAGAAAATGCCTAGGTCTCTATGGTTTGACCTTGTAACAACGAAGGAAAGAAAATGCATTGGATATCGTAATAAAGAAGGAATGAGAATCCCTAGGCGAGGCCAAAGTTATTTTAAGTCCGGGTCATACTGCTCGGCTAGTCATATATTTTAACACTTAGACATTTCACCGTTGATCTTGATGAGACGAGACAATTAAACTAACTTCGGCTTAGTTGGTTCGTATAGTTGGTCTATATAGTCGGTCCATATAATCAGTCCATATAGTTGATTCATATAGTTCAAATTAAAACGATGTCATTTTGTTTAAAACGAGTTTTGTTAATGCGGTTTAACGATGTTTAATGTTTCTGTTAACCCACTTAATGGCATGTCTTATTTGGCAAGTCAACTAAAGTTTGGTATTTATTTAGAAAGTCAAACAAAAGATTGGAATTAAAATGACGTTTGTGAAGTTCATGATTAAAACGTCAATTTTTGCAAAGTTAAGACTTGTTTGACATTTTTATGAGATGTATTTGCAATAATACTTTTTTAAATTTGATCATCAAAGATTAGCCAACTTATTAAGAACAATGAGGCAACAAGCCTCTGATTACGTCTGCCTTCATCTGAAAAATATATAACTCGATAGAACCTATCTCCTAGCAGTTTGATACAGAAGAAACAATATATAACCCGAAAGAACAAAGGGGCTTCTATGATGTGAAATATTCACACATTTCCACTAAAATCAATGGAAATGGATGGTCTCGTTTTCTTCTCGTAGCCGTCGTCAAGTCTATCAACAAGATTTATAGGTGACCTTAGTTTTAGGATTAGCAATCTTGTATGTCTCTAGTTTAGCTTTGGTTTAGGCAAACCGGTGTTACTTTGAACCGACATCAAATAGTGTATTTTGAACCGTTTGCTGTTAAAACCGTTAACAAAAAAAAAAAAAATGCATTTTCTCACTTCGTGTTTTGTTTGTTGTCAGTGAGAATTTGTTAATCAGGAGAATTTCGTTGTAAATGATTTTTCACTTCAAGGAAAGATGGTAATATATCGATCTTCAAAGTAACATCATACTACGACTCATCAAAGCTGGCGAGAGTGACCAATGGAAGCAGAAAGAAATCTAAGATAGTAAAAGAGAAGGAAGAGAATCAAGAAAAAGGCGCCCTTCCCCTCTGATGGTAGAAGCTTTGGGGATCAGAGAGGCGCTCGCAGCTATACTCTCCTTCGGACACCGTAAGATCCAGATATGCTCAGATTCTCGAAGCCTCATTGCCCTAATCCATTCGAAGAGAAGATCTACAACATCATGTATGATATAGCTAGCTTCTCTTGCTCTAACCTTTGATGTAATCTTTTTCGTCTTTGTGCCGAGATCGGAAAACCAAAAGGTCGATACTTTGGCAAAACTTGTCTTCTCTTCTGTATCTCTTAATCTCGGTTGAGCCGGTTTAAAGTGAATGAAGAATTAAAGTTCCAACAAATAGAAAAAAAAAAGGTAAAAAAAATAAATATCATGTGTATTTTATGTGCGCTATTCATTGTATTATTTATTGTATGTTTTGAAGAATGTAAAATTTAATATTGAATCATAATGTTTTTTTTTTCTTATTGAAACATAATCATATGTTTCAGCTTTCTTAACATATAATTTACTGAAGCCATTTGTTCTTATTTGTTAGATTTTTCTATTTTTGTATTTAGTCATACAACTAGGGAATTACACATGTATCACAATTTTAAATATTCGAAATGGATGTAATTACATTTTTAAGAATCTATGAGTATAAGTAAGATAAATTTTAAAACATGTTAGTAATTAATTATTGATAAGATGATGTTGTCTGATAATTAATTTTTTTATAGTAATTAAACATTAATTTTTATATGTGTTACAAGTCAATCCAATCAATCATTTGAACCCACTAAATTGAATATTACCTTCAATACATTAGGATCATGGTATGATGATAAGGTCTTGGGTCAAAATCAGATTTGGTTACCATTTTGACACCCCTGGATGATGTAATTATAAATAAATACTTCTCTGATTAATGGTCAGAATTAAGAGTACGATACCATTTTTGGGCAGAGAGTGAACGAAGAGACCAGAGACACGAACTAAATAGTCTAAAGCCATGGCCATGATTGAGTTAAGCAAGAGAAAGAAATAATTTATGTTAAATGATGAAACTAATTATCAAATAGAGACTCAAATTTATCCCATGAAGCCAGCTCCAGGCATGTTAGGCTGCCCTCCACCACCACCACCTTGTTGTGATCTTCCAGGAGCTTGTGTAAAAGCTTGACCACCCATTCCTACTGATCCCACCATCTGCTGAGGCTGCTGCTGCTGCTGCATCTGATTCAGTGGCGAAGTCTGCTGCTGTATCTGATTCAGTGGAGACGTCTGCTGCTGCATCTGATTCAGTGGAGACGTCTGCTGCTGCATCTGATTCAGTGGAGACGTCTGCTGCTGTTGGTGATGGTGTTGAAGCTGTGACAACTGATGCTGCTGCTGCTGTTGCTGCTGATGGTGTTGGAGCTGTGACAATTGATGCTGCTGCTGCTGCTGCTGCTGGAGTTGTGGCAGCTGTTGGTGGTGTTGTTGTTGCTGCTGCTGCTGCTGGATCTGTTGTTGCTGCTGCTGAATCTGTTGTTGCTGCTGCTGAATTTGCTGCTGCTGTTGTTGTTGTTGGTGCTGCTGTTGGAGCTGTTGTTGCTGCTGCTGTTGCGGATTTTGGATTTGCGGTTTAAACACAACCATATCCTGATAGAACCATCACAGAAAAAAAACGATTATGTAACTTCTACAGCTAACCAATATGTTGAGGGTATTCAGTATGAAAACAAAAACGCAGGAGCCACAAGATAATAAATACATGTTAGTGAAACATTTATAGACCACCTTACTGGTAAAAATTTGGTGCTTGCTTACCCCTGGAAAAAGCATTCCAATCAAGCGGCAAGCCTTGTCAGAGACAGAGAGAAGCAGCGTCTGTGATGGCAGCTGGATGACTGCACACTGCACATTCAGAGGCAGACACAGTTATCATATACAACTCCACATGAGCTAAGCATGAAGATGAATAATGTATGCCACACAATCACGCAATCTAAGAGAGGCCTGATGTCTGAGTATGGTGAACATAGGAAGATATTGATAAATTTACAGAAAATTTCATCTATAGATTTTTCAAAGGATTCTAATGTTTAACATTAATGCCAGCCTAATACCCGATTAAAACCAGATAATGGAGTTCTTATATTCGTATAAAATTTGAATAAACAAGAGAAATAAATAGAAAAGGAGACAACTGTAATAAAATATCAACAAAACTCACAAGCTTTTTATCCTGAAGTTGTCCTAAAAACCCATGTTGACTCATGGCTCGAAACACAAGGAAGTCCGCTTTGCCAACGTATTGCCTGATTCAAAGATGGATGAAAAGATTGATAAGAAAAAAATCCAACCATGACCCGATGAAATAAGTAAATAGCAAGATGATAGTACTTGTTATTCATATGATCCTGGGATATGAGACGAACAATCTGCATAGTAGGTGGCCAATTTGCTGCCAACCTGGGAAAAAAAGAAAGCAGAAAAATTGTTTAGCAGCTACCACTGTTTCTCAAGGAGAAGACTGCAACTGGAACATGTTCTCGAGCAAGGTTAATACGAAAGCAGTTTTCAAATTTCAAATATTTGTAACTTACGATTCAGAGGCAGTATTACTTCGGTAACCCTGTCAAAATAGAAATGAAAACGTTATCATCAGCTAGGATCAACTCAACAAAGTTCATGTAAAAGACATAAGTGCTCAAGCATTAAGTAAAGCTGTGATCCCGCAAAGGACATAAAGGTGGAAAGATGAGCCCATAGGTGTAATGATCAGTGCCCTAAACACACCTCAAGCCTGGTGATGAGAACAGGCTGCCCTTGTCTTTGCCCAGATAAATTTCCCTATACAAATTTAAAATGTTAAGCTAAGTTAGCACAAAACCAAACCACTATTTCAGACAAGGTAAACTAACATTACCTCCCAGACTTTTATATATTTAGATTGGGAAGTCTGCAGAGCTCCCGATGATGGCTGTGACAACTGCATATTAGGAGCTGAACTGTTACTGCCACCAAGTTGTTGTATCCCTGATTGTGATTGCTGGCCAACTCCAGGAGTAGGCATCATTCCACCTGTTCCAGAGGAGACATTTCCTTGACCAAGACCACTCATCATATTTTGGTTCATGATTCCAACTTGCATCATCTGTGCTCCAGAATGACTTCCTTGGTTCATCCCTGACAATGGTTGTGACACACCAAGGTTTGAAGCAACATTTGACGTTGTTTGGGGACTAAAGGAATTGTTAGGACCCGGACTTTGTCCCGCTTGAGCAGTTCCCATAAGTGCACCCGAACCAGCCATTGAAGTAATTCCCTGCTGTCCAGACGAAAAGACAGCTTGTGAAGGAGGCAAAGATGTCGCCATTCCTGTTGATATCATATTTGACATATGCATTGCAACAGCACTTTGCCCAGTAGAGGACGCTGCACCTGCCAGAGCTGCAGAACTCATGACTTGACGAACTTGAGAAAGATTATTCAGCAGATTTACATTAGCTCCACCAGGAGGACCAGTACGCAATGGTGGCGTCACTCCACCCACCACAGGCTTAATATCTGGTGCATTCTCAGCGGCGGACACCATTTCTTGAGAAACTGGCGAGGCTGATGATGTTTGGATAGAGGGAATAGCTTGTGTAGCAGGCCGAGCTACAGAGGGGATATGAGGAAAACTTGGAACTGCTGCCATAGAAGATACAGTGCTCGGCTCCTGAAGTTTAATACCAAAAATCCAATTAAGAAGCTTTTATAGACCTATATGATGGACATGTTATCTAATAAATTGATTGAGCATATGATACTATCTAAGGTATTTAATTAAATATGAAAAAATAATATTTTAAGTGTCTTATCAAGCACCATAGAATAAATTAACAATCCATTACAATTAATAAAGTTCTTATGAAATAAACATGGTTGCTTATAAAGCTGCCTCCACCACCTGACTAAAGAGATCAAATAGACTTACAACTTTCACAGTAGCAGTTGCAACTGGTCCAACAGAAACTGGTTGCCGATTCAAGATAGGTCCATTGGCTGAAATTCACACAACAAGAATTATTCACATAGACTGAAGCAGGATAAAATTCTGAACGACACAAACCATATATAAAAAATTTTAACTAAAAAAGGGCCCAGCAGCAGAACCTGACAGCACAGGACCTGGAGGTTGCCCAGTTCCTGGAAGAGATGAAGAAACAGTGGCCCTGTCCACTTTCACAGGGCTTTGGGTCTGTGGTAAATTTGTACCAGAATGACTTAAGGCAGAACGAGCCTCCACAAAATTCTCTGAGATCAGGACAAGATAGAATGTATTCTTAGATGTGTCAATTGACAAGTCTGGACTTTGTGGATTGGGCTTTGCCTACATTTGAAAGAAAAAAAATCTTAACAATTCTATTACATTAGTCTGTGGCATTGACAATAAAGAGCCTCTAAAAGAGGTGACTGTCAAAAGGAAAACTAATCGAATTGTAAATGGACATGCAGTCTTACAGCATTGTATAGTGCCCTAATCTTTGGAAGCTGCTTTGGACACACAACAGACAAAGAAACAGAGCACTGCTCACCACAGACACCAATATGGCAGGTTAGTGGTTCCCAATTAAGAAAAGTTATTGCAACAAGTCGAACGTGGAGAATTCAGAAAAAAAGAGGTACCCTAGAAAAATATGATGCCACTGTCTCGGCATCTGATAAACGACTTTCAGACTGTCCATCACCATTTTCATTACGTTCCGCATTTCTCAATTGTGGACGATATACAGGTGTTGGCAATGTGTGAGGGTTGCTGGCTGTAATTAGGATACAGTGCCTTTTCAGATCATTACTTGGTTGAGCTTGGCCTGAAGGAGGAGAAAACATCTGTATCATGAAGCCAGAAAAAAATCGTGAGGTTTAAAGATATGAAATATTTGCAACAGAAGCAGCATCATATACCATGAAGCTAAGAAAAAGAAAACAGAAAGTTTCACTGAGGAATTTTAGTCAACAAGCCGAGACAGTGGCCCAAAAATATGTACATCTACTTATGTCATAGATGATTACAGATCAAGTTTCCCACCATCAATGCTTCGGCAAGCCCTTCGGCTGTGGCAGCCTCATTGAAACCACCACCAGCAAATTGTATGGACGAAAGCCAACTCATGAAAATATCAACATCTTTTGTCCAGCCACTCCGTTGTACCAAGCAAGCTAAGAAGAATGAAATAATCAGAATAAAAAGATACCATGGCCATGAAAAAGCACCAGTATTATGTTTGTATTTGGATATATCAGAAAATGAAGCGCAACACATACCACAATATGAACCATGAGAATTGAAGATGACCAGTGATAGCTCAACATTAGGATTCCTCTGCACGTTTAGTGAAAAATATATAAAAGACTCATTAACCATCAAATCAGACATATCAAACTGTCTACTCGCTCTCTTAATTGTTGTGTCACTATGATTTGATAGAAACTATGACTTAAGAGATAACAGTTGTTTTCACCAATTAGAATATATAAAATATTGGGTAGGTACATTACAATATGAAAGATTGAATAACTGTTTGTCAAGAATGAAAACTTGAGTGTGTTTAAAAACGGTACGGGTCAGATACAATACCTCTCCATTTAACTCACTGCCACAGAAAGACCTGCACAAACGCAAAGAACATTAATAGATGAAGAATACAAATTTTTAACATGCAATAGACGTCAGGCAGAGATATTATCCACCAATCATATACAAACAAACAAAGACTATCTAATAACAATAAGAAACAGGACGCAACGAAGAATTGAAGAGAATACTTAAACCTGAAAGTTTGATTAAGGTGTGCAGAAATTCAGAAAGGTTTCCATCTCTAAACTATGTCTGATATTAACTGATCTAAAAAATGTTCTCAATCTTCACATAAAATGTATCAGTAAATACAACATTTTATCTACTCAACCAACTCCTGGGTTACCCTTACAAGGCAGGGTCAACAATTTTGCAGTGATTAGGTTCATCAAGCTGGAAAAGGTTCATCAAGAGGAATACAGAAAATTCGAAATTCTAAGAGAATTTCATATTATGTCTATGAGAGCTTTGTGAGACTTGATCAAGCATGATGCAAATACATACAACCATTTCGCTGATGTTAAGGGGAATGCTTTGAATCAAAAGTAACATGAATTTCCAAATGAACATTCGATCTGAAGAAACAAACCCTAAGAAGAAGGGAAATTTCATAAAAACCTGATGATCTTTTCGAGATAGTCGGAGACGATGGTTTGCCAATAGGGACCCAAAGCGGCGGTACCTTCAGCAACAACGATCAGCTGTTTCACCTCCGACGACATAGCCGGAGCTCTTTTGTCTTCCCCCGACGGAAATTTCAGAGGACAAATTAGATAAAAGAATGAAAAAGACTTTGTAGTTGAGGTTTTCTTCCCCTCTGTTTTGTATACTAGGAATGAAATCTAAATACAATAATTATATTTCCAAATAACCAATAGAAGGCATTATCAAACATTTTTAGTCAAAGTCAGAACCAATATATATATGCAACTATGAAAAGAATGTATATACATTAAAATTAGATCTGTATAAATTAATACTTTATAAATTGATAATCACTATGAATTAATAAAATTTTCGGTCTCGAGTTGGTCTTATGTAAACAAAAAAATAAAAATTGATAAATAATAATATAATAATACTTTGGAAATTTTTATGTAAAATGTGATCTCAATAATAGAATAAATAAATAATACCAAATCTTACACATATATTATATGTACAAAAATATTTAGTAGGCTATAATTCTAGGGTGTATGGATTTTTGAAATTGAAATCTCTTTGAAACTTATAATTAATTTTCTACATTGTCTTTAAGGGGGTGTTATTGAATATTGTGTTTTGATGTATTTTAAAGAATTTGGATTTGGATGCTTTTCAATGTATTTTTATTAATTCACAATCATTGTTCTGAATTCTTTCGTATTTGGTTATAGAGTGTTTTCATGTATTATTATGTAATTGGTTGTATTTGGAAATCATTTAAAATTATTAACCAAAAAGAATTAATTACTCTTTTTTTCTCTTCCCCATTATCATAAACTACGCCGCTTAGATAAATCTCCAATAACCTCCATTAGGATTAGGATTGTGCTTCAAGCTTTGAGAATTTGGGTACCCACCAATAAGATACAAAGCCAAGAATAAATCTTTTGTCGTTGAAAAACAAAAGCCAAGAACAGATTTTAACATATGAAATCAGAGATCATAAACTCAATTCTATGTTCTCTAGACAAGTGATTAACTATTGATAAACTTATGGGAGAGACGAATGATTGATAATGGAAGGAAAACTGATGGGAGGAGACGAAATGATTGACATAATGGAAGGAATTAGAATTTGGTTTATGTGTTTGCAGTTCTTTGTTTTGTTTAGGAAGGAAATTCTGGATTTGTTTAAAAAAAAATATTAAATGAGAATACATCAAAATCCCGGGTAAAAGTCTTGTATTTCTTTTGTTCATGATTCTTTTGAAGAATACATCAAAATCGGAATACACCAAAATTCCAATAAAAATTGAACAACATCTGTTTTTAACGTATTTCAAAATACACCAAACAAATATACGAATGAATAACACTTCATTTTATTGTACAGTAGAACCTCTATAAATTAATACTCGATAAATTAATACCTCGCTAAATTAATAATTTTTTCCGTTCCCAAAATTGATTTTTCAACCAAATAACACCTCTATAAATTAATAATCTCGATAAATTAATAAAATATTGCAGTCCCAACATTATTAATTTATAGAGGTTTTACTGTATTTTGACGAAATCCACAATTGAATAACACTGTATTTGAGAAATACATCCAAATACATCCAAATACATCCAAATACATCCAAATACAATAAAATACAACATCCAAATACAATAAAATACAACATCCAATAACCCCATCTTCTTCCAAAAATTGTGAAGATTTATGTATGCGATAATTATTTTATTACATGTAATTAATTTCAATAATATTATTATGTCTTCGTCAACATCAATATTAACCCTATTTTTTGTTAATGTATCATATTTATCAGAATAATCAAGTGAGTATCAATGTTTATTCTATTACGATAACCAAAATTGATAACATAATGGTTTCATTAACCAAAATTATTAACATAATATAAACTATATGAAATTTTAAATAAGAAAGTATAAAGAATTTTAAATATAAACTAAATCTGGAAGATTTTTAAGGTAAATTATTTAATTTAAATAAATTTAATAATAATATAATAAACTTAAAATTTTTTCTATAAATTAATAATTTATTAAATTATCAATTATTTAAGAACTCTAAAAGTAAGTAAATTTTCAAAATCATAACATGATTAATTTATAGATATTTTATTAGTATTACAATCTACGTGATACCTTTCCATGATTTTTACTTTTGGTTATGGTTTGAACCGATAAATATATATATTTTAAATTTTTCTAGAATGAACATTTCTTTCTAAAATGAGTTCAAGAACTTCCGCACCAATATTTAATTTCCGCTCCCCACCTACTTCAATTCAATTTTTCAAATAGGAATAACCCATTTAGAGAATTTAAATTTATTAAGTAATGAATCCTCGGGTAAACAAAATAATTCTTTTTTGAGAAAGTATCAAGAACTAGAATGTATGTCCGCACCATGTGCGGACTGTCAGGGGTGTATGAGAACATGTATTCCATAAAGACGATGTGAATAAAATAGAAAAGTTAAAAAACAAAAATTAAAAAAACTGAATAAAGTAGTGAATTGTTTAAATATAAAAGTAATTTCATTTATGTTTTGCCTTATTCATTTATCGTTTTGATTTTACTTTCTATTAGCTCTAAATTAATTTTTTGTGTTTATAGCGGTTATGTATTGTCTCCTTGAGTTTGTGAATTTATCTATTGTATTGGTAGTGTTAAATCCTATAGATTTTACTCATTTTGTTTTTTTTCAAAATATTCGACGATTATTAGAATAATCTTATATTGAAATATTTATAAAAAATTAATATATTTGTATCTATGCAGTATTTTTTAATATTGAAAAAAAATTTGGTACTCAATATTCAATTAGCTCGTGTACTTTTTATTTTGTTCATGTGCCTATGTTGGGCCACTTGGTGATGCGAAGTAAAAAAATCACACTCGCCGATCACCTCGCACATTATATTTTTGTTACTTAGATCATTATATATGTGACTAATAAATATTCTCTAGTTTTCAGGTATTATTAGTCAGTATAATTTGTGATTTATTGAAACTCTTATATATCTCATTATAAATATTTATCAAAAATAATGTTTAAAAATATGGTATATGTTTGTAAAACTACACGATCGGAACCAAACGAAGCCACCCTGTGGCACCGGAGATCTAACAGGAAAACTTGTTTAGTGTATATACATACATATCATTTATGCTAATTATTATATGATGAATTTTTCTATCTTCCTAAAAATATAAACCAAAAATACATGTATAAACATAAAGCTATGGTAAAAGTGAATAACTAATAATAATAAATATATATGCATGAATCTTATATATTACAATTCTTAAATATATCAATTAGATTTTATCTAGGGAGAATTTCAAAGAGAGAATTTGTAAAATAACCAAAATTTTCAAAAAATTAGAAAAAAATAACCAAAACCCATAAATCCAAAGGTGGAGATTTTGCCACATACGAGAGGTTTGGCTATAGAGTGAAATAAAAAAAAATTTCTTAGTCATTTTTGCTAATTTCTAAATTTTTATTTCGAAACTACCATGCATATATGTCTTCGGTATGTACTAACACGAATTTTCGGATCGAGTAGACCATTATTACTTTAATCTTTTTAAATCATTGCTTAATTTTAAATTATTGTGCATATAAATATAATTATTAAAAATTTTAGTTTTTTAATATCTAAAGCAATATAAATTAATTAAAATTAAGAGAAAATAAAAATTTGAAGTAATACATCCAAATTTTATTTTTATCTAAATTATCCGAAAATACCCGTAAATATTTGAACTCACCAAATAAACTTAACTAATTAAGTTGTTTTATTCTATTTTTTTATTGTATATTTTTTATTGAAAACAATATTATAAGACAAAACACTTAAAACGATTCTGAAAACCAAGCCGGTGGACACAACTGATATAACACATCCTAGTCGAGAAGTCGAGCACCTCGCACCGAACCATATGCCTTGACGTAATGCAGATTCTCTAATATGAATGTATAGCTTTAAAAAAAAAAATTGTGCATTAGTGAAAGGATCGGCTCATATGTATTTATTTCATCCTCATCATTAAATTCATCATTGTCCATATATTTGTTGTGTATATAAATATAATTATTTGATTTTTTAGTAAAGTTATAATATCTAATGCAATATAAATTAACAGAAAATAAAAAGCTGAAATAATAAACCGAAATTAAATACATATTGACGCAAAGTAAAAGACACACTAAATTAAATAGTCATAACTAAAAAAAAAACAAAGATGATAAGTATGAAGTAACAATATGAAACTATATCAAATTAATCTTTCAAAATATTTTAAGCAATATAGTCTATCCCAAATTCGATTCATGACAATTTTGCGTCTCTCAAATTCGATTCATGACAATATTAATTTCACAAATATAAAAAAACAAATGCAAAACTATCGAACCGAATTCTGATTGAACAATTAAAAAAAATATTGGTAGTACCTAACCCAAATTTAATGCCAACCTCCAAAATTTTTTATCACTCATAAACTGCTTTTCCGTCGCATCCTACAGCTAAGCCCCTGTTGAATCCTCCTCCATCACCACCATCTCCATGATGCACCTCACTCACTAGATATTTCTCCATCGCATTCTCCAGCTAAGACTCTGTCGACTCAATCTCCGTCACCAATCTTCATCCCATGCTTCTTCTTTACCGTCGTTTCATACTCCATCGAACCCACCAAAGTCTTCATCTTCACCTGAACAGACCTTGATTTCTCAGCCACCTAAGCAGACTCCACTTTCAATACCATCTTCTTCAGACTCAACTCCGGCCTCTGAAAATGCCATGACTCTCGCGCCAAGACCCAAAAATGCTAAGTCCCAAAAACTCAGCAAGTAAATAAAAAAGCCCTAAAGGAGTTGTTTAAAACACAACTATTTTTAAGCACACAACTTAATATGCTTATATTGCAGGGGAATGTTTTGAAAAAACTACAGGAGAATGTAATGTCAATTTTTGTTCAAAACACCACTTATCAAAGAGATACATCTACCTTAGTCACTGTGTTATTTGCATTGGAACATTGTCAATGATTCTAGAGAACTGTTTAAAGCATCTTGTATATGCGATAATTCTTTTCTTTAACCATATTTATGTTTGACAAATGTATAAACCATAAAAGACTCAACTGTTGGATAAGCTTCAATTATTTGCTATCCAAGTTAGCTTAGCAAGTCAGTTAAGTTAAAAGGAAATAGTGTGTTTTCTAATTAGGATTAAGAAGTTGTCTAATTCTAATAGAACTAGATTTAGCAAAGTTGTGTTAACCTTATAAATACCTTTGATTGAGGTGTGATCAAAGACATTGAGACTTGAGTTTAGTTTTGAGTTATTTTCTAAATTCAATAAGAAGAGTTGTTCTTATTATCAAAGTCTTGAATTACTTTATTTGGTATCAGAGCGCATGGTTCGATCCAGGACAAGGAGGAGTGTATTGACTATATGTTCGGTTTGGGAGCAATTCTCCATGTCATATCACAATTCATAAGATGTCGGTTAGGACAAGGTGAATTCGCCAAAGTTGTGGCTACGAGTAATGTGGTCCTTGGCTTGACAGGAGATTGTTGGGATATCAATCCAAGTCCCTCATCGGGAAGATTAGACAAGGACTTCTAATATATAAGTCAAGAGACACTCCCATTAGTATGAGGCCTTTTGGGAAGGAACCTAATAAGAAAAACTGTGATGGCTTAGTGATTTAATTTAGCCCAAAACGGACAATATCATACTACTGGGGAGTTTGGATGGGCTTAGAACACCCAATATCAACTCCTATACCTCTCCATCAGGACTACTCCAAGTTCTACTACCAAAAGTGAGGATGTACATTAGTTGATACAAGGTAATTAATATCAAGGGACTACTCGGTATAATCACTCATATAAGAAAAATATACCATAGAGAAAGCAATGATTTCATTAACTGATACATGTATAACAAGTCATTACGTTATGCCGATCCTATGGTGATTTTGGCATATACACTATCACAAACGAATGATTAATTGGTGCATTTTTATTTATTATTTGTGATTTTTTAGATGATTAGTTATCGAGTAAATTTGTTCCTTCACCACCACTTAATTAATAGATATTTACTTTCTTAGACACAAAAAAGGAACGAACTTGTGATCAGAATCGGGGTGTTACAACTTGGTATCAGAACCTAAGTTAAGGTCCTCCTGCTTTATCTCAGAGGATCAGCCAACACCCCGATTCTCGCACACTCGAACCGGGGAATAAGATAACCAGAAGACACCAAGTCTAACCGGAAATCACATAAACTATTCTCAAAGCTTCGGTGCCAAGTTTGAAATCCACACCAACAACCATAGACTCAACCTCTCATCCACCTAAACTGGAACAGAACGAAGAAGGAGGAGAGGTGAGAAACACGAAGTCACTCAGCGAGGGCAAACCAAAACTCACAAGATTTGCAGCCAGCCAATTACCAACTAGACAAGCTAAACACAATCAACCTACACATGCGTATAAAACACCCAACTTAACATTCATCTAGCAATGAGACAACAAGAAACAAGTGACAAAAATGAAATATGCATCACTCTCATTAGATTAATATTATTTTTTACGTATTTTTTTCAAATTAACATTGTTGTTGTGCATCTGTTAAATAATTAATGTTTGTTAAATCACATGTGTAAAACTTTCAGAATTCCTAAATTCGTATATTACACAAGAAATGATAACCAAAAAATTCGTGTACTTCTATGGCAGATACATTTGAAAATTTTCTTGTGGCATATGCATTTGGTATTTTTCAGGGTGTTGGATAACCAGGAGAAGCTTATTTGATAACCAGAGATCTTAACTTAGTTGCCTATTTGATTGATTATTCACTGATATCTTAACGAAAAATCGTTCAACGTAGGTGCATTTACAATCCATGCTGTGGAATTGACTTCGTATTGGCATAGGTTGATTTTGGTGTTAGTCGAGAGCAAAAAAAACAAGGTGCTCAGTAGGATTGATTTATCTACTGAACCTCAGGACATAATTCCGGCGACATTAGAGTCCAGAACTTAAAATTACTCAAAAGCATCATTTACATACGGACATTGCAAGTTAGATCAGAAACACTTTCCGAGTAGTTCTACCTCCGAAAAAAAGCAAAACAGTTTGAATCGCCATCACTTAAGGCGCAGAGTAAAATACGGTAAATACCATACAGCATTTTCCCACCGTTTTGTCAACAAAAGGATAATATCAAACAGTCCCATAGTCTCAAGCTCGTGGGAGTTTTTGTTTAGTCAGTCCTTTTTTTCAGTGCCCCAAGCCAGAAAGCTCTCCTGTGATCCAAATTCCTGAACATACATCACAAACCCCATTTGGCTTTTGTTCCTGATTGTAATTGGATACAAAATTTCGACAGAAGGAGAAAGGAGATAAAATTTACCAGCTGGCTCAGACGAAACTCGGGTGGAGTATCGAGCTCTATGTTAGAGGGATCAATGACGATTTTCTGACATTCCTCCAGATCCCGTTTGAAGACTTCTGTTCCTTGATGTGCGTAATCTGCAAAACATGGTTGTTTATTCTTCAACCCTCTATTGTTTGTGTTTTCTTCTCTGTCTTGCGATTCCGTCTGCAAGAGATCATCGCAAAGAGACAAGGCTTCCACAAGCTGTTGCGAGTTCAGAATATACTGAGATCCACTGTCCAACCAATTTGGATCCTCCTCGGCTTGGTTTTCAATGTCGTCATACTTCTCTTTGCCTTCATCATTATCATCTATCATTTCATTTACTCGATTTTCAAGCCCGGGCTCAGGTGCAGGCTTGGGCTCATTCTCAGAACTAGGTCTTTCATGATTAGGTTGAACCCCCTGAACCCCGTCTTCCATATACATTGCCCCAGACGTCTTAGGTACCAGGATATAAACAAAAAAACAGTGTCAGTAGAGCAATGTTTATAACTAGTCAATTTACACAAGACTGTGATAAGAGTTAACTGGTATACTTCTTAATTATTCACTTCAGAGTTCAGGGACAACTTATACTTCATTAAGGAGAGTAGAAACATAGTTTTAACTCAATCACAAACCCTAGAAAAATCTGATTACCCACAACTGGTTCTGCTAAAACTTCATTTTAACATGTTAGCTCTGTAGCTAAGCAATTCAACTATTGCTGCGAATCATCAACACAGCTGAAATCCACTACAAACCACCTAGGCAATTCATATGGCTCCTCCACTAGACTAGCACAAGAACTTATCAAAAGAAAGCAGAACAAAAAGAATTTTACCTCAGAAAGAGAAACCTTAGGGTCAGTTACAATGTCATGGGGAGAAACATAGTCATCAGCTAAGTGTCGCACAGCAAGTCGAGGCTCGGGTGTAAACAATTTGGGAGTAACAGGATCCGCTTTTGGAGTCATTGCAGCAAAGACATCCTCAGAGACTTCCGGTTCAGCTTTATCACCTTGCTTAGATGCTGCTTGCTGCTGTGGCTGCTGGTAGAATATCTTAGAAACAACATAGTCACCTTCCTTCTCATCTTCTTCTATTCCCAAGTGATATTGGTGCATCACCCAGTTTGTTTTCACGGCCTTTCCACCATAGAGGACCATTATTTTCTTGCAACCTCTTTGAACACCATCCAACACAACCGGTTTTGTTCTTCCTGTCTTATGCCAGCGAACATCGCCAAAGTCATCATCGTGAATCTTTCTACGCTTTCGAGTTCCTGTGTTATAAGCTTTGATTGCTCTATGGAAGAAGTGGGACACGGTTCCATCTTGCTTAACACCTAAGACGTAGCAGTTCGCGTAAGAAGACAAAAAAGAAAAACGGCAGAAAACAGAAAGAAAAGCTGCATGGCCTAACCTGGTAAATTCTTAGGATGGGTGTAACAGATTCCATCATCTTGATTGACGGTTGGGATGAACTCATCAATGAAAGGGTGAGGAGTTAAGCCTGATAAACCAGATTTTGCAAGCAAATGCCAAATGATCTCTGGATCAGATGGATCAAATTTGACACCCCGAGGCAATCCAGGCCAATTATCAACAACCTGAAAAGGTAGAAAAGTTAGTTTACAAGAGCAAGGATATATAAAAAAGAAGAGGGACAAAAGAGCAAAATGTACATCGCTGTTGTCAATGACATGACGACAGTTGGGACAATGCTTAGTAGGATTGCTATTCCACACCACTTGGCGAGGGTCAAAAGAAGCTGATGCACTCTTGATTTTAGTTGCAATACGATTACTATCAATCAGCCACGCTCGCCTGCACACAGCAAGAAAACCATCCATTGGTCATGAAGTTATCAAAACCTCAAGGGTTGAGAATCAGTTTCTAGTAGCATTTCGAGACACATGTCAAAGAAGACATGGTCTAAACCGTAATCAATCGATTTTACAATGAAAGCCCAAGCTTTTTGTTGCAATTGGAAAGCTTTGAAAAAACCTAACCGAGAAATGAGTAGTACATGGCACAAAGAAAAATCACGACTGATTTACAAATGCATCAACCAAAAACACAGAAAAAAAAAGTTCAAACTTGTTCCCCAGTTGCAATTGACGGAATCTAAACTTAGATCAACCAAAACTCAAAGCGAGATAGAAAACAAAAAAAGTACTTACCCAGCCATGAGAGCTCGATGAAGAAGAAGAAGAACGGGAAAAACCCTAGGCACTCTTAAAAGTTGATTTCTAAGTCTCCTCCAATAATTCAATACTAATAACGCGCTCGAGTCCGGATTATTTACTGTTTGCTTGGAAACCAAAAAAAGTTGTTTTGATTTTGTAGAAAAAAAGAAAACAAAAAGGAAAAATCCCGGAAATGATTAGGGAAAGCGGAGAGAGGCGCCAGTTTGTGTTTTTGGAAGAGTGAGGGAATTTATTGCCTGCGACGACTTCCATCTATACTTTATATCAACCAACGGTTGCGATGAGCTAATCTTTTCTTTTTTAATACTTCCACCTAGCCCTGGGCATATCGGATATCGGTTCGGTTCCGTGGATATTCGGTTCTTCGGTTCCAGCAATATTGGAACCATTTAGGAACCATGTATTTTATGGGTCGGTTCAGTTCGGATATTGTATGGTTCGGTTCGGTCTGGATATTTTTTTGTGGAACCATTAGGGAACCGAAAAAATTCGGTTCCGGTTCGGTTATCGTTTGGATCCAGTTCGGATCCGGTTATTTGACCAAAATCACCTGATTATAGTCTTAAAAACCTACCAAATACAAGATTTGAACATAATGCACAAGTCACTAAACCTGGAAATGTACAGACTAAACACATTCAATGAAATGAAAAAACAAAAGAGACTTGTAACACAGAGAAATACATATAATTGGACAAGCCAATAGATTAGTAATCATCTCAATACCAGACTAACAAAATGACAACACTTTTAGTTTTATCAGAAAGAACAAAAACAAAGTCTGAAAACCATAAAGAACATAAGAAGAGAAATGACATAGTAAGAGACTAACATGATGAACAATCACAAGCAGCTTCTGTTATGCTTTCTTCTCTTCATCCTGTCAGAGTAAAAACGGATTCAATTCAAAGAAAACAACTACACCAATATAGTCTTAAAGCTAAACAATCTAGAGAAATTACCTTTAATGACTTGATTAATGTCCAAGCCTCCAAGGCATGAAGCTGCTTCAACCACACCATACTCTCACTCTCACAGATCAAACTCTGCAAAAGTTACAGAAAGAAGTATTAACTAATGGTTGAAGTATACATTATAAATAGATAACTTACATTTTTGTAGTTTGTCTTGCAATTCAATGTCTGCAAGCAATTCTGAATTGGATATAATTCCCTTGTCATTCAACTTGATCCCACACTTAAGCCATTGTTCTGTGCACATGAGGACCTCAATCATCTTAAGAGTCAGGCAACTTCTAGATGGCTCCAATATACATGTGCTGAATGCACTCTCTGAAGCAACAGAAGATACTTGAATGGCAAGCACATCTCTGGCCATCTCAGATAAAATAGGGAATTTAGGAGTGTTGACCCTCCACCAACTCAGAATATCAAACTCTGTCCCCATCATCTGCTTTTTCTTGTTTAGTACCAACAGATCCTCTTTCAAGTAGACATCTAACTCATTAGTGTTATCCCTCAGCCCTTTCTCTGTGACCATCTTTGAATATATGGAATCCATTATCTCATACCCTATGAAATCATCCTCCATATCTGATTCATATAAGGGGACTTGTTCATTATCACCTTGGGATTGAGATGTGTGAGAGGATGCCCCTGCAGACTGTGAATTATCCTCTTTTCCTAGCCTTTTTGAGTATTCCTCAAACATTCTATACATGAGATCCAAGACTCCATCATTAACACCTTTTGCAACAGCACTGTCTTGACCATACAACTTCTCAAAACAAAGTTGAGCAAATTGCATTTTCTGCCTTGGATCAAGTACACTAGCTATTATCAGAACCTTATTAATCTCCCTCAAGCCCGCCCAATACTTATCAAATTTTATTCTCATATTCTTGGCTTTCTCCTTCAAATCTACATCTATACTATTGCTAAGCCTAATAAGGTCCTTCTCTATTGTGCATATCTCAGTATAAGACTTATGAGCACACACAGAAGAAGAAGC
>OVAF01001009.1:0-19099 GCA_900406245.1 Odontarrhena argentea
TTGCTATTTATATCAACAGGTCGGACAACGGAATTAAAAATCACTGGCACAGTTCAGTTAAGAAGAAACTTGATTCCTACATGTCGTCTGGCCTTTTGGACCAATTCCAAGCCATGCCTCTAGCTCCTTATGAGCCAAGTTCTACGTTACATTCTGCTTTTATGCAGAGAACTATAGATGAAAATGGCTCCATAAGTGGACAGACAGAGAGAGAAGTAGAAGACAGCCAGAACTCAAGCATAGTTGGCTGCTCATTATCCGCAAGTAATTATCCAAATGGAGTGATAAACATGGGCCACAACTTTCACCCGTGTGACAACTCTCACAACAATGAGCAAGCTGCATATCATTCAAATCAGTATTTCTATCCGGAATTGGAAGATATCTCGGTCTCCATCTCAGATGTCTCTTTTGACATGGAGGACTCTTCACAATTTCCTGATCACAATGTCTCGGCTTCTTCGAGTCAGAATTACCAATTTGATTTTCAGGATTTATCAGATATTTCACTAGAGATGAGACATAATATGTCAGAGGTATCGATGCCATACACGGAGGAGAGCAAGAAATGTACTCTGGGAGCTCCAAACTCCACATCAAATATAGATGTGGCAGATTACATCGATCCAGCAAACATTGTGGCATCTGAAACAGAATGTTGCAGGGTCCTGTTCCCTGATCAAGAGAATGAAGGGTTCAGTGTTTCTAAATCTTTGAGCCAAGAGGCAGACAAGGGTGACCTGGCAGACTGTCGAGATCCTATTTTCTGTGCATCAGCTTCAGACAGCCATATATCTGAAGCTACAAAATCTCCTATGCAGAGCTCTTCTTCAAGGTTCATTACAAAGGCCGCCTCAGGCAAAGAATCTCTTCGGCCAGCTCCCTTGATCATATCACCCGAGAAATGTGCCAAGAAATCACCCGGATTGATATGCCATCCTTTTGAGGCAGGTTCAACAAATGAAAATGGTAGCTTCATATGCATAGATGATCCATCCAGCTCCACTTGTGCTGGTAAAGGAACTAATAACTCTGGCGAAGAAGATCAATCATATCATGTAAATGATTCCAAAAAGTTGGTTCCAATGAATGATTTTGCGTCACTGACAGAAGTGAAGCCAGAGTCTCTTCCTAAGCATGAGTCAAACATGACAATTGAGCAGCATCATGAGGATATGGGAGCATCATCAAGCCTCCGTTTTCCAAGCTTGGACCTACCTGTTTTCAGCTGTGATCTCTTACAATCCAAAAACGATCCGCTGCACGATTATAGCCCTCTTGGCATAAGAAAGCTACTGATGTCTACCATGACTTGCATGAGCCCCCTTCGCCTGTGGGAATCTCCAACTGGAAAGAAGACATTAGTTGGTGCAAAGTCAATCCTGAGGAAACGGACCCGTGATCTGCTTACTCCTCTATCTGAGAAAAGAAGTGATAAGAAGCTTGAAATTGATATAGCAGCAAGTCTGGCAAAAGATTTTTCACGTCTAGATGTGATGTTTGATGAGAGTGAGAATCAAGAATCTATCTCTGGGAATAGCATTGGTGTCATTCTTGGGGAAGGACAGCATTATCAAGGTGAAGAGAATTTGAAGGGCAAGCCTTCTTCACTCTGTAGTGACAGAGCCCCAGAAGAGACTGATATCAGAAAATCACTTGAAAAAGCATTAAAAACTTGCACCGAGACTAATGTCAAGGGAACGGAAAATTCTGAACCAGATGCTGAGAATGTAAGTCTCTTTTTTCCTTTAAGCATTTGATTATCTGTTGAGTTATCTATCTTCTTACAATCTTGATATGCTTTAGAATTAAGTTCGGCGGAACATATGTGAAACTTGGTGGTAAGGAATTGGTTAATAAATTACACAAATGTGTACTTGGATTCATTATGAATCTGCTTGCATGCTATAGCCATCGTAGCAACAACAGTGCTTTAAGGAATGTGTTTTCTTAAATAAACTCATATATTGTAGGAATCATTATTCTTCAATGCTCTTAACTTCCATGTCAACGAATAAAATCTTATGCAGGCTGAAAGTTTCTTTGGGGTTCTTTCGGAGCACAATACCTGCAAGCCAACTCTGTCTTCTCCTGGCCAATCAGCACAAAATGCTGAAAAGATACAAATTTCAACCCCGAAAAATCATTTGCAGAGAACTCCCATGGGTAACAAAGAACAACATTCTTCTGCAAGTTTTTGTTTGGTCATCAATTCACCTTCTCGAACTAGAAACACCGAGGGTCATCTTGTTGACAACGACACAAGCAATGAGAATTTCAGCATGTATATCTTGCTCCACCTTTACTGTTTTTTTTGTTAAACTACACTTGCTTTCAGTTTTTGCTACAATGATTTTGCTTTTCCTCCATTTACAGATTCTGTAGTACTCCATTCAGGAGAAGTCTTGAATCTCCCTCAGCTTGGAAATCTCCGTTTTATATTAACTCTCTCTTGCCCAGCCCAAGGTTTGACACAGAATTCACTATCGAGGTAATTTCATAATGCCGTGGGATTCTTCCATTATATACCGCATATAATATATCTGCACATTTTTCTCAGGCTAGTTGTGCTTATTTTTCAGGACATGGGCTACATTTTCAGCCCTGGGGAGAGAAACTACGAGAGCATGGGAGTTATGATGCAGGGAAAGGAGCACACAAATGCATTTGCAGCATTCGAAGATGCAATGGAAGTTTCACTTCCATCAAGTGATGATGATGCAAGGCAGAAGGAATTGGACAAAGAGAATAATGATCCTCTACTGGTATTTATAAACTCTACAAATCATTCACTCTTCAAGTATGCGATTGTTACTTTATTGGTTTTGGGTTTTGAACATTCTCGTATGTATAGGCGGAGCGTCGAGTGCTTGACTTCAACGATTGCGAGTCACCCACCAAAGCAACAGAAGAAGCCTCATCCTCCTACCTCTTACAGGGATGTAGGTAAAATGCCAAAACCTTATACATAATATGCAATGCACATACATGAACATGTATAAATATGTATGTGCACCTTCTATGAACAGACTTTTTGTCCCCGGCTGCATTTCTATTTATTCGTTAAATTGAAAGGATCAAGTTGAATGAATTGATGTAGATTCTGTGTCCAACATAATATATATACATATATTCATAGTGCTTGCAATAAGTATGTACATGATTGTATACTAATTTAGTTCACAAGCTTTAATCTCAAAATGTTATGTCGCTAAAGTGATCAGTGTTGGTAACATCGTTTTGATGATGGATATCCGGATTTTGTTAGAACATGGTGCAAAGGCACGAAGGTGAATATAATGAGTCTATAAGAAACAAAAAAATATATCGTACTTGATAGTAGGAGACAGAAAACTCTCTTGCATACAGTATTATTACCGGGATGAAGAAATAATAAGGAATAATAACGACATTTATCATATCACTGCCGGAAATGCCGAAAAACCAGAAGTAAGACTCTTTATTATCGACCTGGTGGTGGTAATGGTGATGGCGTGAGATTTCTTAGACGCCTTTGGTGACAGCAGCATGGATAGCATCCGCAAGGTGCGGTACAGTCTTTGAACTTAGACCAGCCATGCTTATCCTCCTTTTATTCGTTTTAACAAATTATTATCAGACCAAGTTAGATAACTCATAACCATAAAAAGAGCTTATATGGTATGCGGACAAGGAAATTACCCGTCGGATGTCATGTAGATGTGGTACTCTTTTCTCATGAAGGAGACTTGAGCTGGGTTTAGCCCTGTGAATGTAAACATACCAATCTGCTTTATGATGTGACTCCAGTCTCCAGGCGTCCCTGTCACGAAATTTGAGTTTTATTAGCTATGTCGATTTACAGTGTCATTTTGCTGTTTCCTGATGATATATACAATCAAATAAAGAGCTTACTTCGAGCTTGTAATGCCTCGAAAAGCTGTTTTCTCATGCTGATGATACGGTCAGCCATGGCCTTCAGTTCCTGAGTCCATTCGTTGAACAAGTTCCTGTCACGGAGGATTACAGCCACGATGGATGCACCGTGAATTGGAGGACTTGAGTACATGGGCCTTATTACTAGTTTCAGCTGGCTTTCAACCTTCCCCGCAACATCTGCTGTTTTGCATACCTAAAAACCCCTTTATAGTCAGTATTCGATAAAAGAAAGTATTTCATAGTAGCAACCAAGAACTTCCTAAGAGTTTCTTAAACCAGATTTTCTTGCAAAAACAACATCTTAAATGAGTCTTACAATGCTGAGAGCTCCAACTCTTTCTCCATAGAGACCCATGTTCTTTGCATAACTTTGAGCAACTAGGCATTCTCCACCATCAGCAACAAACATCCTAATCGGTTGCGCATCTGTATCCAAACTTCCACTTGCAAAGCCCTGCAGTGCGAAAAGAGAGATAAGAAAACATGGAAGAAAGGTATTTAACCATATATCAAGAGGAGACATGACTTAACCATCAGCTGATCTTATACAAAATGATCCATTAGGTGTACCTGATAAGCACTATCAAAGAACGGCATCAGTCCTTTTGATCGCATCAACTTCCTGATTTGCTCCCATTGTTGAATGGTTGGATCAACACCAGTTGGGTTATGTGCACAGGCATGGAGAAGCACTATAGAGCCTGGTGGGGCAGCACCAAGGTCTTCTAATAAACCTGTGAAAATAAAAAAGAATTGTTGTAGACCATTCGGAAAAATGATAAAAGCTTATCAACAATACCAAAATAAATCTGAGATACAATATGAAAGCCTAAAACCCAGTAGCAATTTTGAAGCAACAGGATTTTTCACCTTGAAAGTTCAACCCACGTGTTGATGGATCGTAGTAGCGGTAAGTTTTCACTGTAAGACCAGCCAGGGTGAAAACCTTTGGGTGATTTCCCCATGTTGGTTGAGTAATATAAATGGTTTTCTGGAAAGCAAAGAGGAAGCTAAGAGTTTACATGAGAAGTTCTTTAGGATAACGAAAATCAATCAGACAGGAAAAACGACTTCAGCCTCTACCTGATGATAATGCTTGGCCAAAAATTCCCCTCCAACTCTCAAGGAACCAGTACCAGACAAACATTCCACAGTTGTAACTCGATTCTCCCGAATAGCAGGACTAAATCATGCGTGAAAACACCAATCAGAAAGAAATATCTGAGATGAAAACATAAAGAAGAATTATAAAATATTTACCTGTCAGCGCCTAATATGAGCTTAGCGCTTAACTTGTTGAACTCAGCCAATCCAACAATTGGAAGATACTCCTTGATTCTTGATCTAAAGATTAAAACACACAAAAAAAAGACTCAGCATCATCAAGCACACACACACAATCCTAAAACCAAACTCAACCCAAAAAGAAATAGAGCTAACTTGTCGTTAATAAGCTGCTGCTCAGCTTTCCTCACAACATTAAGAACCANTCAACATCATCAAGCACACACACAATCCTAAAACCAAACTCAACCCAAAAAGAAAGAGAGCTAACTTGTCGTTAATAAGCTGCTGCTCAGCTTTCCTCACAACATTAAGAACCAAAGGCTTTCCCTCCTAAAAAGACAAAACACCATTTACTGAACCATCAATTCTCTTCATCATTACAACAACATACAAAACTGTTTTGAACTTTCCATAACACTGATTGGAAAGAACAGAGACAGTAAGTAGATCCTTACCTCGGTTCTGTAAGCACCAACTCCCAAATTCAACTTAACTGGGCTGGGGTCTTTGTTATATGCTACTGTCACCTATCAAATTTCGTTAAAAAATCACCAAAGAAACCNCATTACAACAACATACAAAACTGTTTTGAACTTTCCATAACACTGAGTAGAAAGAACAGAGACAGTAAGTAGATCCTTACCTCGGTTCTGTAAGCACCAACTCCCAAATTCAACTTAACTGGGCTGGGATCTTTGTTATATGCTACTGTCACCTATCAAATTTCGTTAAAAAATCACCAAAGAAACCATTTCAGTAATCAGAATCCATATTTAAGCTTATAAAATCTCAGTTTAACGATTAAATGAATCAAAATTCAGTGAAAAAACAATAAAATCAAGAAACTTTCATCTAATCAAGAAAACAAAAATCAAATCTTCTTTAATTTTTAATCATCACGAAACCATTCTGTATTCAATCATAAGATCGCGAATTACCACTAATCCAGAATCAAACACATAATCAACAAGCTTCATCGAATACGTTTTCAGATTATAGACACACACAGAGATACAAAAAAGAAGAAGAAGAAGAAGGTACCCCAAGAATAGGATCTTCGGGAGCTTGAACAAGATGAGCGAAAACAGAACCATCGGTGACTCCAGATGTCGGCGAAGCGTAAAGACGATCCGCAACCGGAGAATCAAGACCGCCGGTGATATGACGGAGCAAAGCACCGATCCTGCGATCACTTGGCGATGAAGAAGAAGAAGAGATATCAGTAGTCTTCATTTTTGGTATGGTGAAATGATGATACGAAGTAGCTTGCTTCTTCGTTTCTCTTTAAAAAAACCAAGTTGGACCTTTTTAAAAATCTTTTTTTCGCGATCCGAAATGCCACGTCAGCTTGCATAGAGTTGCGTGCGTTACGTTTATGATAACTGTGTGATAAAAGGGACCATCATCAAGAACGATAATACAAATATCTGTCTTTGTTATATTATCCATTACACCATTACAACACGGAAAAAAAAAGGAAATGCTTTGAAACAGGGTTAAATTCGCTTTTTTAACTGATTAAAACCTAACCGTTAATTTTCAGATTTTTACATACAACCAGACAAAAAAAAAAAAAAAAAAAATTTTGTCTAGAGGTATTATTTTAAAAATTCTTGTTTAACTCCTTCCGCAAGAAAATAATACATGGAATTGATTTCTAATTTTTTATTAATATCTGCAAATTTTATATTAAAAATCAAAGATATATATATGATACAAAACCGACCTAAAATAATAAACTCTAGAACTGAAGCCAGTACATTAAAAAAAATTTGAAACCAAAAATAAAATTAGACACAAATTAAAGGAAAATGAAACCTCAAAACCCAAATTATAAGGATCCAATCTTAAAAAGAGAAAAAAACCTAACTCATGCATCATAATATCTTCCTAGTTAATGAAGAACCAAGAGGGCCACAAACCACAACGAAAATAATTTTAATATATATAGTGAATTGGCACTACCTCATAAATCAAGAAAGAAGATGATACTACATCAAAGAGAAAGTTCGAAACAGATTTTTTTTCTGAACCGCAATTGGAAATAACCAAAGGAAGGAATATGTATAATGTCAAAACCAACACTAAACTGAACTATAAAGGAACACTAACAGCCACAAAAAGCCAAAATTGAGAAGAAGAAAACCTTAATCCATACAACAAATGATTCTGGAGAAAATAAGAAAAGCTAACCAAATCCAAAATCCGTCATAACACCACAAGTTTTTAAAAAACGACCCAACAAAATTAGACCAAGCATGCAAAACCAAGGAGATGCCAAAACTGAGACGAGCACCATGACAAAAAAAAAGTTTAGAACCGAAATAAATCGTATAAAGAAGAAGAGAATCGGTATTGGTACTAAAGAAATCACCGGTCACCAATTTCAACATAAACAAAAGAATAGATCTAGTCAACAACAGTAGAAAACCAAAAAAAAAAAAAAAAAGTAGGAAGTTTTTAATGAAATTTGTTTTTAATTTCTATTTACAATTCCTGTTTAAGAATTTAAATTTTTTTATAGTATGGATTATTTTTGAACTGATATCTAGCTTAATTATTTTTCAACTCATATCTAGCTTAATTATTTTTCAACTGATATCTAGCCTAGTACACACAAAAACAAAATGTATAGTTTTTTTTTCACATTTTTTCTTAGTTCTTCTATTTTTAAAATTATATGATTATTTTTTACGATAATGTTTACCTGTTTACAAAATATATGCTATTTTTCGAATGATTTTGAAAATCTGGATCTCTAGACCATTGCTCCTTAATTGCTTGACTCATGATCACTCTGGGTCTGATTGTTAACAATTTGCGATTTATAAAACATAAGCCTCAACTTTTAGTAACACTATTTTTTATTCCTTATACCAATTATCTCTCCACTAAAAAGCTCTTCGATTTTCTTAATTATCAATAATTGTATATTACAAATCCTAATTATCAATCATTTTGTGTTTGTGTTGATATATTTTTTTCTTTTTTTTGGTCAACGTCCTCTCTGGAAAAGGCATGAAGAAATGATTTAATATAAACTTGTATTATTTTAGTGATTCGATGAAACTAGCTCGCTGTCATCAGAATACATGAAATTCTCTTACTATGATAATTTTTGTTTTACTTTTCTTTTATGAATTTCCAAACTATCACTTTTGAATTACACTTTCCAATAATACCACATTTTAAGATTTATTTTTTAAAACTATATCAATTCAAAGTAAATTATTATTTTAATATTGTAAAATAATTTATAATGTTTATAAAGTTTTAGGGTTCATGAACTATAGTTTAGGGTTAAAGGCCTAAACCGTAGTTCATGATCCTAAAAAAAGTCTTGACTCTGAAAACCCTAATATCTAAACCCTAAAATCTCGAATCATTATTAAACATTAAATTTTAACTAACCATATAAAGTTTTAACCATAAACTCTAAGTCCTAAAATATTAAACGAATTCTAAATGTTAAAAAATGACATTTAAAAAAAAAAAAAACGACCAAAAAAAGAATTTTTTTTTTTAAAAAAAGGGTCCATCAAAATGATATTTGAAAGAATTTTTCAATTTTCTTCTTATTTTNTCGACCAAAAAAAGAATTTTTTTTTAAAAAAAAAGGGTCCATCAAAATGATATTTGAAAGAATTTTTCAATTTTCTTCTTATTTTTTCTTAATTCAAATGATGATAAATTTGTCATGATACTATATGGAAAATGGCTTCCAATCCCAAAATAACCTCAACTGAAGCTGATATTTCAAGTTTTTTTTTTGGTAGAATGATATTTCAAGTTTTTAATAACCCTACTCACTTATAAACAATTAATAGTTTCAAGTTTGCTTTTATTTAAAATTATTTTAGATTACTCTGATTGTCAAATTTTTGGATTATGTAATGGTTTAGCTAACGTCGGAACAAAATAAAAAAAATCAGGAATATTGCTCAGAAGCAAAGCATTTGATCTTAAATCCGGTAAAATGAATTATTTAAATATAGAAGATATTTTCATAAGAAGGAAAATAGTATCTTCGAATGTAGTTGTCTTCATTTAAGTGTCTGATGGTCTGCGGGAACATTCTATTGGGAATAGTACCTTACAATAAAAGTGGATATGTACTTAGAATAATATAAAACATTTCGACATTTCTATTCTTTACCAATTAGTTTTTAGTTACGAGCTCATATATATTAAACATGTGAGCATTTTTATTCATAGCCTATAAATTTTAGGTTAGAAGTCCATAAATATACTTACACATATATATGTTCAATTCACTGGTAGAGTCAATCACTTATATTCAAAATCTATGATGGATTAATTGGTAAAAAAATTTAACTGGTATAAATTATTTGGTAAAAAAATTTAAGCGGTATAAATTATTTGACAAAAAAAAAAAAAAACAAATCTACAATGTCTTTTTTTAACTCCACACATGTCCTATATAGTGTAGGTGGTTGGGTTCAGCCGTTCAGCATATAGATTTTACCGGTATCGACATCTATATGGTAAAAAAGATCCATTATTGATAGCTTCACTGAGATTTGCAATCTATTGTTTTTGGAAATCCAATAAAGTGAATAGATTCAAGAGGCCAAATCAGTATATATCATAGTGTTTGTTTTATTCTGGGATATTTCTGGGTTTTGGGGATGTCTACTTTGATAGATAAAGTAAGTGATTACATAATGTATAAAGATATATATTGTTGGTCCACAAAGTAGGTCTAGCAACATTGGTGGACCGATTTAATAACAACCAATTTTATATCTTTTATTCTCATTATAAAAAATATCTGTATATTCTTTTTAAAAGATATTTAATAATTTACTTTTAAAAGTTTCACATAAAAACAACAAATTCATTCATCTAAAGATGTAACCATTATCTCATAAAATAGTTGTATATACGTTAAAAATTTAACTACTTGAAACGTTGTTTAAGTTCGGTTGTCTTTTAAACCGGTCGGATCTAAAAGTCTATAAATATTTTTTGGAGAATATAAGTTATTTGTATGCAATATAAGTTGAGTTTGATAATACAATATAAGTTATTTGTATGCTATATATTGGAAAATACATAATATGAAAAACCCGCTAAATGGTGATTTTAATGAATTATAATTAATTATTATTCTGCATTTGAAAGATATAATAGTATAGTTATATTTTTAGTTGTACATTATAAATACGTGTAAATTCACTAAAAGTTGAAATGAACCATGCACTATTACTAGTACGATAANATTATTATTCTGCATTTGAAAGATATAATAGTATAGTTATATTTTTAGTTGTACATTATGAATACGTGTAAATTCACTAAAAGTTGAAATGAACCATGCACTATTACTAGTACGATAATATATATTTGCAAGATATGATGTTATAATTAGATTTTCATTTAGTTTTTCTTATAGTAGAATACGTACACAGTACACATATAAAACCGCTAAAATCTAAATGAATCAATAATATTATTACACTATATTTGAGATATATTGTAGTCAGTGGCGAACCCACTTTAATGACAATGGGTTCAATTGAACCCCCAAAAATTTAAATTTTTAATGTTTTACATAGAGGTTATAACTTTAAGTAGTCTAATAATGTATAATGCACCCACAAATATTTGAGGAAAGGGATTCGATGACACCTATTGACATCCACAATATTTTTTTTGGTGGGTTTGTTTATTGTTTATTTTAGGTTTTTTTCTTTATAGATGCATATATTTTGTTAAATACTTGTTATACATTGACATTATTGTCTTGTTATTGATTTTATTAAGATTTTGTTACCCTTTTCACTTTTTTATTTGAAATTTTTTATCAAATCACGGAATAATTTTTTTCTTACCCTTTTTAAAATTGTTTTTTCTTTTTAGTTTTTTGTTATTCGATCAATATTATATCATGAAAATTTGTATTATATATATTATTAAAATTTTTGAACCCAGGAAAAAAATATTCTGGGTCCGCCATTAATTGTAGTATAATTAGATTTTTATTGTAGTATTTGAACTCATTANTCCACAATATTTTTTTTGGTGGGTTTGTTTATTGTTTATTTTAGGTTTTTTTCTTTATAGATGCATATATTTTGTTAAACAATTGACATTATTGTCTTGTTATTGATTTTATTAAGATTTTGTTACCCTTTTCCCTTTTTTTATTTGAAATTTTTTATCAAATCACGGAATAATTTTTTTCTTACCCTTTTAAAATTTTTTTTTTTTTTTAGTTTTTTGTTATTCGATCAATATTATATCATGAAAATTTGTATTATATATATTATTAAAATTTTTGAACCCAGGAAAAAAATATTATGGGTCCGCCATTAATTGTAGTATAATTAGATTTTTATTGTAGTATTTGAACTCATTAACCCATTAAAAATCGAAATGAAATAAAAGTACTATTAATTACAATGTATTTGAGAGACATACATACAATTAATCTTGAACTTTTATATATATATATATATATAGATGGATACCGAATATTCAAACATTGTAAAAACTGAAATGAATCAATATTACTATTCCGATAAATTTTAGAGATACTATGGTATAAACATATTTTTATTTAATTTTTAATCGTAATTTACGAAATACACGGAACCCACTAAAATTGCAATGAATCAACATTTACTACTACAATATGGTTGAGATATTGTGGTATACTTAGATATTTTTATTTTTATTTATTTACATTTTATGGTAGAATGCGGAACTCTGCTATAAAACGAAATGAATAAAAAAAATATACTATTATGATAAATTTGATAGATATTGTAGTATAATTATATTTTGTTATCTAAAGTAGAATCAATACAGAAACACGCTAAAAATCTTTTAAAAAAATATACATAAAATAGCTAATAATCGTCTATTATGATACATTAGAGAGATATTCTGATTTAATTATATTTTTATTTACAAATATACGAAATATAGTGAGAATACTTTTTTTTTTTTTTTTGGTCGGCTAGTATAGTAGAGAATACAAATATACGAAAATCACTTTAAAATCAAAATAAATCATCAATTTTGAGAAATATTATACTCCATACTCTCAAATAGTGTAATTTTAACCATATGATGCATTTAAAAAAACATATTGGAAATTCTATAATACCCATAAAAACTTAGTTAATTGTTTATATTCTTCATAAAGTTTAAGGTTAAATTAGAAAATTAACTCTAAAAGTTGCATTGAAAATATAAAATGACATTTTTTATGAAACAAAAAAATAAGTCTAAAATCCACGTTCTTTGTCAAATGAAGGGAGTACCATAATTAGAGTTTAATTTTGTTATACTAATAGAATCGTAAACACTGTAATACAACTCCATTGATTTTTTTTTGTTTTTTTTTTTGTTTGAAACCTTTGAATTCTTGTAAACATTGTAACCCAACTCCATTGAATTCTTGATCATTAGAAGAAGGAAAAAAAAAAACAGCAATAAATGCTGAAAATGATACCCGAAAACATAATTGCTTACACGACAAATGAAACTGTTGGAAGTTTGTGATGCAAATTGCAAAGGTACATTGCAATTATCAATATCAGCCTAACTTCGTCATTATTTCACAAATTCCTCGAGTTAATATAAATTACGACTTACGAGGTAGTACTCTAGAAGAAATACTAGTAATTTAATTTTATTTTTTCCTAGTTTTTTTTTTTATTAGTTATCGAGTAACAACTAGTACATAGATCTTAAGTATGACAGCAAAATTTTTTATTATATAAATCAACTTGGTAATTTATGTTCGACCTAAAAAAAAAGGTTTGATCCCTTAATTAAAAGAGCGAAGCATTTGTTAAAATATCAGCTTTTTGTCCTGTTTAGATAATAATAAATCATTCAAGTACCAAAATATTGGTAAAAAAAACTTTTATATACTATTGATACCTTAAAAAAAATATATAAAAATATGGCAGTTTTGGAAACAGCTTACTAAAAGGGTAGTTATAAAAGTGATTTTTTTATGATAAGTAATTTAGAAATGCTTCTAAATCTATTCAACACCATAGCTAGAATAGTACGAAAAAAATATTTTATGGTAATATAAAAATTTAGTTGACCTACTTTTTTGTTTATAATAGTATCTAACGCTTAGATTAAATAACTCCTTGTTGTTGTTTATAAACTCACAGATTTACTCTACCAAATATATAAATATAGATTATGCATGACGCAACAGTGATACTAATATAAATTATCAAACTATTAAATTTTTATCATCGTTGACTTGACTTACATGGTAAAATTGTAATCAAAAGATCATATCAACGTGGGATTCGCATATAAAATGGGGAAAAATTTGTTTAAGAAACTATGGACTATATATGTTAAAAGTATATATGCTACTAGATACGGAAATGTTTTTTCTTTTTTTTTGTCACGATAGAGATTATGTAAGAAACTATACGACAAATTAAATTCCTACTACAAATCGAAAAAAAGTCTTGGTCTGACTCTTTTTTGGGTATAAATCAGCTATGATTATATATCAGCAGATTTTTTTTTTAGACAAACAAACAAACTGTAATAATAGTTTATTTTACAAAACAAAAAAAAAAACAATTAATAAATTTAAAACTTGAGAAGGATCATGCATTTTTTTTGTTTTTGTGTGTGTGAATTGTTAGTAGACAAGGCGGTCCCCGTGCTAAAGCACGGGACGATTACTCTAAGAATTATTTTTATAAACCAAATAATTAAAAGTTATTTACGTCTTTAGTTACTTCATGATAGATGATGATTGAATTCTATCAGCTATGAATATCAAGTTTTAAAATGACTAAGATTCGTGACCGAAAAAAAAAAAAATTGACTAAGACATCAGACATTGGGCCAAACTCTTATAATAATTTTTTTTTGGGGACACCATAGTTTATTGACACCATAGTTTAATAGGCATCTTGAAAAAGAAGAAATATAATACCTAGATTAATTTAAACAAATGAATATTAAAATAATTGGANAACAATTAATAAATTTAAAACTTGAGAAGGATCATGCATTTTTTTTGTTTTTGTGTGTGTGAATTGTTAGTAGATGATCAAATACTTATATGTTTGTGTGTGTTTATTTTTAAAAACAAATTCGGATGCGCTAGCTGGAATATGTATATGTGGCTCATACGAAACGCCTTTTGAATTCAACCCAGTTTTTAGGTGATGGGTGCAACCAAAAAGGTAGTNGTGACCGAAAAAAAAAAAAATTGACTAAGACATCAGACATTGGGCCAAACTCTTATAATAATTTTTTTTTGGGGACACCATAGTTTATTGACACCATAGTTTAATAGGCATCTTGAAAAAGAAGAAATATAATACCTAGATTAATTTAAACAAATGAATATTAAAATAATTGGAATAGATGAAACAAAGCAAAGTGAAACCCAAAACAACAAATTGCTAAAAGAAGATGAGCTTCATAACAAACCAGGACCGTAAAATTGGGAGACTATACAATATTATTATACATATATATAGATAATAACATAGGCATATAGGGTTTAGAGATTGAAAAATTGAAACAGAATCTAAGAGTACAAAATCTAAGATTTATAAAGATTTTTAAACATATTTTTTATCTGATCTATAAATATTTTTAAACATATTTTCTTATATTTCTCTAAAATTTTGTGAGTTTCACGTATGATAATATATCTCACAATGTTATTTTGGGCTTTTATACATGGTTGAGTTTAATTATTTTTTTTCGCAAATGGATCGTAGAGAAATCTATATGGGCTTTTGATGACATGGAATAACGACCAATCAAATTAAAAGAATTTTAATGAAAAACTCTAGAATCATTGAGAGGATGCCACGTAGGACAATGTGCCTCGTAATTGTATATAAAGATGATCAAATACTTATATGTTTGTGTGTGTTTATTTTTAAAAACAAATTCGGATGCGCTAGCTGGAATATGTATATGTGGCTCATACGAAACGCCTTTTGAATTCAACCCAGTTTTTAGGTGATGGGTGCAACCAAAAAGGTAGTCTAGGGATATTCGTAAAATACCATTTTATATATGACTTTAGAAATTATTATAAATATTACTATTTTGAACTGTTACAAAATCTGTCAAAACGGAAAAAGAAAAGAAATGTTACAACCATTTGTGGAAATCTAGTCTAAATTAGTCTTTGGAATTAGTTGTTATTTTTAAGAAAAGTTTGAAAAGGGATTCATGAAAAATTCGTAAATGCCATTTTTAAAATCAGCTAGGTTTAGGAAATCATATTTTCCGAAAGCAAAAGATAAAGAGTAATATGTATTTTAGAGTGTGTAAATGTTTCTTGCCTCATACTTGTCAATTTTGTATATTTCTTTCCATATCTAAAAATTAAGAAGTTGTAACTAGTATTAGATTTTTTATTTTTTATTTTTGTATGGAAAAATCAATAAAGACATATAAAAACAAAATTCATAGTGATATATCAACATAAACCAAAGTGTGTTGGTGGCCAATTGTTACTGCGAGATAGTTGGCTATATTTGTATCTCGGGTTCAAATCCCCTTTATTACATACAATTATTCCTTAAAGGAAAAGTTTTAAAGGCCGATTCCGGATACGAAGTAAATAGGCTGATTTTGGATAGTGAACAGTAGGCCGAAAGCCCATAAGACCGATTCCGGATACCAAGTAAATTGTAGGCCGAAAGCTCATAACTCTTATCAGTTTTCAGAAAAATATATCATCTATATTTATAAAAGATACAATCTAATATATATATTTTTAAAAACTATATAATCAGAAACTAATAAATACACATTAGCAATAATCTAAAATTTTAATTAGATCAAATCTCTTTTTATATTCTCTGGTTATTTTGTTCTATTTGTAGTGATGAATATATAGGTTTGGACACAACATAAACACACGAACACATGTGTATTTCTTCTATGTTGTGGTGGAGACTTTGGAGTTAGTCGATATCATCGAAGCTTGAGGGTTTTACGTTGCCACCATAACTACGACGTACCTAGTAAAATCATCATTAGTTACATAAAGGCATATACGTACGTTACGAACACACACATGCATGCATTATCATTATGCGTATCTATAATAAACAAATATAATTATCTTCAAAAGTAAAGCTGAGATGAGATTGTACGTACGTAGTTCTTGAAAATATCATACACAAACATCGTCCGAATTGGTTCCACAACTTACAATATATACACGAGATTCGTTTTTTTTTTATTTCAAATACAAATATTATTTACTAATTGTACATTTTAAAAGATCAATATTAAATCTGTGATCTGTCCGAATCCATCATAAATTATTTCTCTTGGTTAAGTTAATCAAGTGAAATACCTATTGACTATTACTGGGTCCTATTCATTGTTTCTTTCCGTTTGCATGTAAATTTTAGTGTGTGGTTCTTTAAATAGTTAATAAATACTATTATTATAATGCTTAGTATCTAATCGAAATTAATTTGTAAATCTTCAGCACACAAGCCAAATAAATACAAACGAAAAATAAAAATCTTTTTCAAAACTTTTCTATACTTGAAAAGGAAAGTGAAAATGCTGGGAAAAATGTTTAAATAATATATATATAAGAAATTCACATGAACATTTTTTTTAATAAGAAAACAAGAGAATTAAAAGCCCCACCCCCATCATCGTTTCCAACGTTTTATATGGTCTACCTTTTTACAAAAAATTAATACAATTTTGGTCCTGACTTTTGAACACTAAAACATTATGAATCCGAGACTTCTTACCATACAAAATAGATGAAAAAGGCTTTGACTATTCCGAGAATCAGACGGAACTGATTAGTACTGTTTAGTTAGTTGACTATACTATATCTCAACAAAGTGAACCGCACACAACGTCTAATGTATATATGTAAAACGTAACACACCATTATAATTTATAAGTAAATAAATTTACTATTACTAAAGCTTGAATGCTACTAATAAGGAATTTAAATTAATTGGCCCACAGAGAATGCGTGTATAATTAAATACGAAATTGCCAATGCTTGAATAGTCTTTCTGGCCCACGAAAAGCAGAATCAACAGAGCTATATTACTACCACTATTACTTTGATTACTCAGCTTTTTTAGTTCTATACATATTCTCTATGGTTTTTGGCTTTCACTCTCATGTCATCCCAGGAAAAAAAAAAAAAAAAAAACTATTATCAAAAAATTTCTGAGATTTTTAGTTCTACCTACCGTTTCTTTTCTTTTTGCTTATAATGAAGAAATTTTGGATCTTCAGGAATAAACTGGTCTAGATTCAGAATTAATAACTGATCATACATGTGAAAACAAACGTAAATCATTATTATGATTAAAAAAATACACTAATTTCTTTCCCAATGAATATAAATCTTTAGTCAATCAAGTCACCTTCACAGAAAGTATCTTCTAATTAACATTTTTATACTATACTACTACGAAACAACTATACACTTTCGAAAAATCTAGTCTCTTCCATTATATATTAATCAATCTTTGTTTATAAAATATAAAACTAGCTTAGGTTATATATTTTTATTAACAAAAAGTGAGTTAAACTATTATCCACTAGATTTATCAAACATTATAGGACCAAAGATTTGTGTTTAACTAGTGAGATCAAAGAAAATTCGAAGGGGCTAGTTTGTGTGACATAAGGGTTATACACATAGAAAGATCTATATATGAAAGTGGTGTGAGTATATAATAGAAAAATGGAAATGATGATGTTGGGGTGTGTGTAAGATGTAAAAATCCAAGAGTTAAAAAGGGGAGAGAGAAGGTTAAGTTGATGTGGTTGTCGAGATGCTAACAGAGAGGCACATGCAAAGCTTAAATGATGGTATCACTGGTGGCCAAAGCATCTCCTTAAAGCTGTCCTTTTTCATCTCACAATTCTTCTCTTTTTCATTTTTTTTATTTAATTTATTTATTTCCCCTTTCTCTCAAGTCTCACACATATATATATGTAAACATATATAAATGTATCGATTTGTATATATAACTTATACTGATGTGCAGTTGTGCACGTATGCAAAAACCTAAAAGTGTATTCCTTTAATTATAATATTTAATCTTCTTTCTTTTGATGAGTTACAAATACGTGTGATGATATATATATAGATATATTATATATTATAAATATATATATGAATATTGAGTTATACGATGTAAGATAAAATGTTTGGTTTGGTTGAAGATATATATATATATATATAGGTTCCTTGTTTAATTATCTAAGGACAAAAAGAAGAAGAAGATAAGATTATCACGAATATGTGCTCCATTCCTTTTCCATAAAGTTGTAATAAATTATCAAATTTAGCTTATATAGTATGCAATTTTCTATGATTGAAAAGTAAAAGATGAATCCAAAAAACTTCAAAAAGGATATCATTAACACGTATTTTTCAAACCCAAATAGTATAATTGCGTCGAATAAGAAAATTAGATCTTATTTTGGTAACAAATATAGCAGCGGGAGAAAAAGGGGATTTTATATTTCCCCCCCAAAATAGACTAGGGTAAAAAAAAAACCTAATTTCTAACGAAATAATATTGTTTAAAAAACCTCAAAGCCGACAGAAACTAAGAAAAATAAGAATCCAATTTGCCGAAGAAAGAAATACTATTAATATACAGTTGCTAGCAAGGAGAGAGAAAAATCGTATGTGTTTTAAAATCCCACTAAAGGTCATGGCTCAGCTAACTTTATAATACAATTATTTTCTCAGATGCAATATAAAGTAATTTTTCACTAAATAAGGTTAGTATCTCGAGTGTTTGCATCCCTTAGTAAAGTGTATAGATAACACACCCTAATGTTAATAATATTTACATTTTCATTTAAAAGAAAAATATCTATGCATTTTTGATGGAAA
>OVAF01001010.1:0-27387 GCA_900406245.1 Odontarrhena argentea
AATACGGCTTTGACAATGGGGAGAAAACAAGAAATCTGTATCTCAAGTATACTGTGACATGGGTTGATTGGGAGAGCTCAGTTTTGCCTGTTAAAGTTTATATTGTCGATGTCACAGATTCTTGGGAAAAACCAGGAGATAGCCATCATTGCCTTGTTAGTAAAATTTCCTATATCCCTTTAATGCCATTGCTTTGAAATCATTCTTCTAAAATTTTCCAACGTCTTATGCTTATTCAGGTGGAATATGAAGTGAACCCGTGCAAAACCAACGGTGATGGATACATTGACGTTAAGAAAAAGAGCTTAGTGATGCCATTTAACGGCTATATTGTCTACGGGGTAGGTCACCTACACGCTGGTGGTACCGGTGCTGCTATATACCGAGAGGACGGTGAGGGAATATGTACTTCGATGCCAGAGTATGGTAATGGAGATGAACCTGGGAATGAAGCTGGTTACATTGTTGGAATGTCGACTTGTTATCCTGATCCAGTGAAAGTGAGCTATGGAGAGACACTGACTTTTGAGTTTAACTATAGTAGTACTGTTGGTCATACCGGAGTTATGGGTCTCTTATACTTCTTGGTTGCTCAGCAGCTGCCTGAACCGAAGACCTCCTTGCCTAACCTTTTTCAGGTTAATGAGAAAAGCGTGAGCCTTTTAGCCTATTTCGCACTGATGGTGGTGGTGGTGGTGGTGGTTCTAATAGCCGCCGTGGTATTCCGGAGACAGAACCGGGAAAATGGTTATCAATCACTTAGCACTTAAAAATGAGTAAGAAACTATGTCGACTGGTAGATATTTTCTTCAAAGTGAATATTCTATATTGTTGTACTTTTCTCTTTCTCTGTTAGTATCATGTGATATCTTCTGTAACGACTACGTGTAAAATAACTTTACTTAGTCAAATACATCACATAAATATCTGTAAAAACCAAAATACATCTTACATTATTTTTCGTTTTCTTAAATTTTATTTTCTTTGATCTTACATTAATTACCCCTATTACTACTAAACTATTCTTGTGCGTGAAGTTTATATAGTCCGTAAGATATAATTATTAAACCAAAATGTTTCTCATCTTATATTTGTTTATTTATTTTTATCTTTTTGTCCACAATAGTATTATATTGGTCACAAAGTAATACAATCCAGTTTGATTTTTTTTTTTTTTTTCCATCTGAACATTTTGGATCAAACAAGGAGAAATATACAACTTAACCTAAACAAGGGAAGTTTGAGAGATCAGACTACTACAATACAACCTTAACAACGCAACAAGAATGAACTCAAAGCTGGTAACAAACCAAAACGGAAGAGTCTAAACTTCAAAAATCGCAGAACATTTACAGGGATCAAAAGAGACACATGATGGCAGAGCAAAACCAGAACCAGTCCTATTCTTGTACTTAGAACTACCTCACAAATTAAATAAACCAACAAGAGATGAACCGAAAGGAAAGGACCAAAAGAGACCCAAGAACCTCACAATAGAGGCGAAGTAGGAGAAAATACTCCTTTGGAAACCGCCTAGCCACCACTTCTTGCAAAGAAACGACCTCGAACAAGTCCTTATGTAGAGACGAAGAGCAACGAGAAATCAACCCGAGAAGCACCACGACCAAAAGGAACAGGCACCCGAACGAACCGGGATGAAACCACAGCAACCACCACCACGAAAGGACCCTGCAAAAAGGACCATGAGTCCAAAGAGAAGACTAATCCAAGTTTGTTCACAGCAAGAGAACAGAACACCAGCGACAGAGAGGAAACAAGAGAAGACCAAAATCCGGAACCAAATCTCAACCAATTCTAAAGGATAAAGCCAGACTCATAGAGACAATGACACAAACCCTTCAAAACTAGAGAGAGGGACAGATCTGAACTAGATCTCAGATTGGAAATCCAGAGAAGGGTGAACACAGCCAAGCCACAAGAGTATCTTGAAGATCCACCATCCCCGATGAAAACCAGTCCCAAACCACCACAGATCTAAGAAAATCCGGCCTCCTCCATGACCGATCCAGTATCCTCTTCCATCGCCTCTAACACCGCAACAGACCTAGACAATTACAACGAGGAATAAAACAGGGGTGGAGACCGGTGTCGCGCTGAAGGAGCCGCCGACCATCGGTCACCGGAGCAAGGACGATCTTTTAATTAAATCATAAACCCAAAACCCTACACCCAAATCCTAAAACATAAACCTAAAAACAAATTAACAAAGTTAAAAGAATCAAAACATATAAAATTTAAAAAGTGTAAAAGTGAAAGAGAGGGAGATCAAAAGTGTATTAGAAAGAATTTCCCAATGCTATACATGCAACCACACTAAGATACATTATATCCTTCAGTTACATTACTATTGTTGAATATGCCCACATTAACTGATTAGGCTGCTAGCTAGAGACATGCTTAGAAATGAACATATAAAAGAGCAGCATCCCACATAACCTAACTTTGTAATAACCCAATATGTTTTTATGTTGGACTGTCATTATCAAAACTTCGGCTTCAACTTCTAAAAGAGTTTGCATTGGTTGAATGTATGAAAACCCCTGACAATTGGAACACCATATTTTGCATAGAATTTGTAGGAACAGTTTTTTCTTAAAGTTTAAGATTGTAGGATCCAGAAACTGGATTTAGAAAATAGCGAATTAAGGAGATAAGAAATTAAACGTATTTCTAAAAATCGATTAAAACATTTATAAAGTCGAGATATGATCTCTCTCCTTAATTCATTAAATCTTCCGCAGTGTGGCGATTTTGTTAGGTTCTGAATCCTAAGATGAAATTGTACGAAACTATAGTCGCAACACTCGACATATAGAATCTGCGAACTAAATATATACGCTATACTCTCGAGACTTACTTAGAAAAGAGAGATGAGATACTATTAGAGAATTTTGTATGTGAAAATATGTATAGTTTATACATGTAAAACTTCTCACATGTAAAGTTCTCCATCAATTCCAATGAGAGGAAATGGGCTATCTATAGCTTTTTTATTTTAACAAAAAGAAACATAAAATCAAGGGGCATTAAGGTCATATTAATCAAGGGGCATTAAGGTCATATTGATCATGTAATCCTACCTATAAAGGATGAAGGGACTCTCTCTCAGCATGACACGTAAGCTTGCCACGTAAGCCTCTTTAGCTTTATAATTCCCACCTGGAATTAAGTGTAAACAAAACGAGCCTATACAAAAATGAAGGGAGTCTCTCCCGTTGAGACACGTCAGCGTAGCCACGTCATCTTCTTTTTTTCATCAGACAAAACTACACCATATAAACGACGTCGTTTTGGTGAAACAAAAAAAAAAAAAAAAAANTGTTTCTTCATAAAAAGTGGGCTATACATCTCTAATCCAGCCCATCTTCTTACTCACAACCCAAACTCCATCGTAATCTTCCTTTGCTCAAGTCTTATCTCAAGATCGCCCGGAACTTCTGGTCGGTTCAACTCGGCATCACCGTTACATCGACAACACACTCCGATAGCTCCGCATCTGTTATAAATGACAAAATTAATTATTCACCCCACTCCGAAAGCTCCGCTGGGAATCTGAGAATTATTTATTTGTCTTGTGTTTATATTCTGCATCAACGTACTCATATTATTTCTTTCTCCAAAATATGAGAATCCAAACATGGCCTCTGCAAAATTAAACTATTTCTCCCATATCAGGCGCCATAGTTTCTTCGCCGAGGTTGAAGCCAGATGTTCCCATATTAGGTGCCATAGTTTCTTCGCCGAGGTTGAAGCCAGATGTAAGCCTTAAACGACGATGGTGAACACTCCCCCTGTGATGATTAGAAAGAAGCTTGGCGCCAATAAGAATGGGTCTCACGTTGGTCGGACTACACTCCACGTGAGTTTTGTGAGAAATCATTTTTTGTTTCATAGATTCACAGCTTCCTCCTCGAATTTAAAAAACTGTTTGAGGAGATCGAAAATGCCAATAGATATGAAACTATATTTTACAAATTGAGACCAAGATATTCGTCCTGAAGTAGTTTTAGCAATTCATGTTATGGGTAGTTAGTGGAATCTAACAGTGATAGTTCATGAATTCGCTGCGCTTAAGTATGCTCTTATTTTATGATTTGATCTTTCCTTCATTTGTGGAAAACTCTTTCGCAATGTAACTTAATCATATGGTAAACTGTAATCAAACTTTAACAACCTTTCACAATCACCTCCCTTTTGCAATAGATTATCATGTTCTTTTTATTGGTTTGAAGTGTTACTTTGAGGGTCCTGTCGTTAGAGCTACTTTGCTTTATGTTTGCATCTTATGCTAGATGTGTTACATTTTTCCGTTCAAGTTTCCTTATGATGTACATATAGAAGACTTGGTTGAGCGTCGAGATCGATAATTTGATTTTATCTGTGAAAGTGGAATTCGTTGCGAAAATTATTCGTTGCATCTCTTCAGTAAAAATCCGGTGAAGAAGATAGCTCAATCGTTGGAGACTAGGGACCAGTGTTTAGAAAAAGAAGGATTTTCTTCTAAGGGGTGTCAGCTTTTCTGGAAGTTGTATCAAGAGATAGGGTTGGTCAACGAATTAGTCTAAATTTTAAAGGTCTCTCCGAGATTAGTCCCATTATCTTTACTTATTTCTACATATTTGTTCGTGGTAGCAAACTGAACGGAGTCGACCCGAAGTATGAGAATTATATTCTTATGTAAGTCGTCCTGTCAAGTCCTTTAGCTACGTCTATTACAAGTCATGATGAGTGTAATGTCACTAAATCATACCATGAACGTGTCTGATGTTATGTTAGGGAGGCTTAACTGGTGAGTTACTTACTAACAAATAATTACTCAATTCTTTCTATATGTTTTATTATGCATTAATTTGAATGCACATGTGAATGTATGATGATATTTGCAGGAGTGTTTTATTGCAGAGCAAATGGATTAGTGAAAGAGCTACAACATTTAGCACTTGATTCTCGCATAACAGCCCCCTCCACCAAAATCTGCTTGTTAGAAATATTTTCTAAAATACCAAATTCTTTCTCTCATAGATCCAATAGATATATGGAAAGAGTTCGGCAATGTCCAAGTAAACTACTACGTTGATGTACTAGATAGTACTTTTTAGTTTTCTTAATTTCATCTCTTCTCTGCATTAGTTTCAACTTTCAAGTGTATTCAGTAGCATAGTTGTATATTTGCCATTCAGTACCATAGTTGTATATATACCATTTTACCAAGCAAATGGTAAATATTTTCAATTTCTTACAAGCTCATATAATTGTGTGTTCATGAAAATATTTTACTATTATTATAATATAAAAGATAACAATTATTTAACCATTTATCAAGCACTATCAATGACCATAAAAATACTTTAATCTACAAATACAGTAGAACCTCTATAAATTAATACTCTATAAATTAATAATCACTATAAATTAATAAAATTCTCCGGTCCCAAGTCGGGCCAGTGTAAAAAATGACAATATTCGATAAAATAATAAATTAATAATTTTTTTGAAACTCTAGTGTAAAATATAGTCCCAATAATAGTATAAATTAATAATCAGAAATCTTAGGCATATATATATATGTATATTGTATGTGTATTTAAGAAATTATATGAAAATATGATGTGATGTATATTTTTATTTTACTAAGTTTACTTTGTTGAAACGAGTCACTAAATTTTCTACTTTGTCATCTCTATTTGTTTTTAAATATTGAGAAGAGTTCTTGCGAGAACCATTTTATTTTATATAACTACTTCGAGTATTATTATTTTATCAATTAAGTAGACGTAAATCTTTTGACCTTAAATTTTTGAATATGTATAATATTTGTTTGGATTTTTGAGTTATTAACATATATTCTATTATAATAACTAAAATTATTGAAAACATATTTTCGATATCAAGAACAATATGAATGTATAAATAAGAAAGTATAAAAAGTTTTTAATACATTATAACTTTAGAAGAATTTATATGAAATTTAAGGTAAAATACATATCTAAGATAAAAAAAATTAAAATATAATAAATTAGTAAATCTCTCTATAAATTAATAAATTATTAATTTATCGATAAAATAATAATTATTAATTTATAGATAAATTAATATCTCTATAAATTAATAATTTTTCCAAGTCCCAACATTATTAATTTATAGAGGTTTTACTGTATTGTTTTCAATTTTACAATTTGAGATTAAAATGAGGACTACGAAAAGTTGATTTGTATTACCAATCAAGACCCGCGCATAGCGCGGGTATTCACCTAGTGTAATATATAAAAGAGGAAGACACTCTCCCTCTGATAAACACGTGTCTGTTTTCTTCGATTGACACATGTTTTCAATTTTTTTTTCCCTCTTTCGTATGTATAACGCGACTTTACTTTGCATATGTTCAGTACTAACCGTAAAATACTTTTCATCTTCTCATATGATTGTTACATTGGAGATTCTATAGTGGATTGAAATATTTGGGAGAGACTGTTCGTAAAACCCTAACTGACGATTGCAGTCTGTAACTCGAGAAAGTCATTGTTACCGACGGGTTGGCGTTTGGACCTCATGAATCAATGATTGAATTAGTTTTGACAAAGAGACCATCATCGGAGCCTCGGAGGAATCATTATCGTTTGATTAATTATGAAGTGAGAAAGAGGCAAGAGATTTTAGAGAATGATTTCAGAGTTTTGTGAATCGGGGGTTCCATTTGGGGAGGTTCCAACAATGGCCAAGTTTAGATGCAGACGAGGATCTACTTGTTGTGGAAGTGTGACCGACCATAGGAAGGAGATAGAGCTTTCCGCCATGGTTGCTCGGTTTTTAGAGGTGAGTATACGTGAAGAAATTTGCCTACGAGAAGTATGTTATTCGTGGATGTTTCTTATAAAGAAGTTTTTAATAGTTTGGTGTTTTTGTTGATTTCCAAAGCTTTCTTTCGCTATCTTATGAAAATTTAGGCTACTTTTGAGATTTGATTTTTCTGAAATCTAACCTAGATTATATTGGATTTATCTATGATAATCTATTACATTTTTGGTCAATGTGCTTCTTATCAGGTGCGATCCGTACCTCGACATGCCATAAATAATTACTATGTGTGAGCAGCTCTTAAGAGCACACGGTTCTTCTACGGTTTGTCCTCTCGTTTATGTCTTGCAAAGGTCCCGAAATCTTTTCTTTATATAACCAACTAATATTTTCTTTAACTTTGCCTTTGTGTTATTTATTTTAGAAGAGAAAATATTATTGCGAAATGATTGTTTAGACTATAGAGTTTTGATAATCATTGTTATTTAAGCTTCTTCCTAAGTTCGGTATGTTTATCCATTAGGTGCCACTGTCATATTTCTTGTGTTTATTCAAGTATCAGATGAATCATCTGAGATGATTATGAGCAGGTGAATTACACATGTGCTGCTTTTCATCATAATGTTCTTATTCTAGGATCGGTACCTCTCAGTCTGTTGTCAAGATTTGGGATTTTAAAAGTCAAGTCAAACTCTTCTGAATTCTAATTTCTTTATAAATCATTAATTATGTGCAATAGCGTCTTCATTTATTTATTTTCATTTTTGTGTTCGATTATAGGTAATTATGGCGAAGTTTGATAGATACTCTTGGGAAGTTACTTGGATATCTTTCTTCGAAAATGGTTATTTCCTTGCAGTGAGTACTTTAAACAAACTAATAGAAGAGACAACACTACTTAGATTTTGCAAGCATGCTTTTTGGAAATGAGCAGACTTCTAAGAGCATCATTACTCATGATCCCCGTTAGGGGATCTTTTGACTAAACTAATATTAATTATATCAATTAATTAATATAATGATCTCATTAAGGTTTTTTGTGAAAACTCCCTTGTACTCATGATTCCCTAAAGGAGATCTTTATACATAATTTAATAGTTTTTTTTAGTCAATTAAATATTAATTATCTTACACAATTGGGTAACACAATAGAGTTAACAAATTGTGTTAGCATTCCTTGCAAGAAAGATATTAAACTTATGTTCGATCAAATTCTAGAGTACTTGCAAGAAAGAAACCAAAGAAACGAAACATTTGAAGCCCAAAACAACAAATAAGTAAACATCGAAACAACTTGATGCAATATAGATTGCATAAAATGGAGCAACAATGCTAGGTGAGGATTTTCTAGAAGCAGAGTAATGAATAACACTACACCATCTGTATTCTTCCTAACCTTGCCATCCATTCCTGTTATGGCTTTGGTTGCAGAATCCTCACTGGTGAAGTTGACGAATCCAAACCCCCCTAGACCTCCCTGACTCTCTGTCTGAAATCACAGTTGCTGCATAACCAAACACACAACTTTGGAATGAGGTAAACACAAAGTAACATAACCATTTTAGGACCAATCCAAACGAAAACAATTTCTATTGAATAACAACTTTGTATTGAAAAAACTAAATAGATATACAACACCTGCATATAGGTGAAGGCTGGTGCATACCTGATGTAGAGATCGTTCCATGATGTAGGAGAAAATCAAGTTTTGTAGAATGTAGCATAACAAAGCAAAAAACCAAAAAAAAAACCAAGTTCTTAAAAATCTGAGTGATTGCTAAGTATGCTTCATGATCCTGAGTGTATGAGTTCAATATGGAAGGCATGATGAAAGCAAGACAAGGGAAGGCATGATAGACTCAATTGACTTCCATGTGAACATCGATTATTGGTATAGACAAAGACAAATGCCAAGGTTTCTCAAGAATCAGCAAGATGATTACTCCTATATGGCCAAGGACCACACTACTACTCCACACTAACACATTCACCTAGAAACTACGCTTTGATAACTAAATCATCAAACAACAGAGTAAGTTTTAAAATTCTAGAATCCTAGACTCAACAAGATAATCAGCCTTAAGTGATCAGAACTGAAACATCTCCTCCCTCCAATAAAGTGAGCTTTTCAAAAAAGGATCAAGTTAACACCAGAACGACAAATCAAAATCAAAAACAGTTTATGAATCTAAACCTAAACCCTACACACGATAAGTCCCCCTACTCAGTACTCATAAACCCTCAGATTTCTACACCCAGACTTCTTAAAACAGACCTGCAGCAACATCGAAGAAGAAGACGAAGACGAACCTTTTTAAATGCGGTTCGATACTTCGATTCATACAATGCGGTGATAACACTAAGCTGAGATACGGAGAGACGTCGAGGTCGATTCAGACTCATCGACATCGAGAAGTCGATTCAGACTCATCGGCATCGAGAAGTTGAATCGATTCAAAATGCATTGATCCAGACCAAATCCGACTCCACGAACAATTAAAATCATCTAAGAACCTGAATAATCAATTGATTCAACCTATATCGATTAGAAATCGAGCGTTCTTGATGATTCAGAGAGACGAAAATCGTTTTCTCCGTCGCCTCGAGAGAGAGAAGGAAAAGAAGAAAGAAAAAAAAAAAGAAAAGGGGAAATTGATAGGAGAAAAACATAAATTTATATTTTTGCTCGACCCAACCAGGTGTTGACACCTGTCGTATCTTAACGGTGTCAAAAATATCCTATTTAGGCACCGTTCCTTTCACTGTACCCTATTTTCTTCTTTTTCTGATTTAATTTTGCACCTAAGAAACCCAAAAGATACAACTAAAGTCCACCAGTACTGATGGTCTAAGAATCTTGTAGAAAAGGCGAGTGAAAGTATTTTACAAAATATCCCTCTAAATGTCATGTGGATATCCTCTTTATTGAACAAGTCTAAGTTACAGTTTTGGTTCCAAGTTTTGGGTTCCAAGCTTTGAGCTAAGAATTCAAACAATCAGATGGTTGGTTTGCAGATGCAGGATATTTATCAGATCCACATAAAGCTGGATCACAAACAGTTTACGTTTTCATGATCGGAGGCACCGTTATATCATGGTGTTCTCATAAGCAAACGCTTGTGGCTACTTCTTCAAATCATGTTGAACTCATTGCACTCCATGAAGTAAGTAGAGAACGTGTATGGGTGATGTCAATAAGTCGACACATTCGGTCAAGCAGGGGAATCAACGTAAACACGGAGCCAACAATTTTATATGAAGACAACGCAGCATGTGTTGCTCAGACGAAGGAATGATACATAAAAAATTATAGAACCAAACATATCCCTCCGAAGTTCTTCTCATACATCCAAGAACTTGAGAAGAATAAATAAATTGAAGTATGATATATTCGATGACAATGCAGCATACCTCTTCACAAAGTCTCTTCCCACCACTATGTACAGGAAACACGTAAACAACATTGGGATGCGCCGTCATTAAGATCTATAAGATAGCGTTCTACTTAATCGAGGGGGAGCTTGTGTGGTTGTACTTTTTTTTACCATACCTTAGTTTTTCTCACTAGGTTTTCCTGGAAAGGTTTTTAACAAGACAACAAAAGATCTTAACGCAAACGAGCTATAGTGACATTGGTCTCTAGGGGAGTGTTGTGAAAGTCAGAAGAAGCTGCTGACTTTATCAACAATATACAGTTTCATATTCATACGTTTATTATATATTTTGTGTGAAGCCCACGGTCACTACGAACGCACAGTAAATTACATTTTCATCTCTATATAAACGAACGTTTCGGTCGATCATATTCACCACTACATTCCTATACAAAATAATACACAAACTCTTTGGGTTTTGTGCAAAAAAAACTCTCGAACTCGTCAATTTTTGCAAGTTTACCTAGAACTGTCAAATGGACAGTCCATGTCCAAATGGCCATGTCCATATGGACGTTTCTGTTTCTGGACAGAATGTGGACATGTCCATTTGGACGTTGGACAACAAATATTATCTATTCATAAATAAACAAACCAAAAACAACAACAGCTAAACTAACATTAATTATTATTATTTTTTGTGTTTTGTGTATTTTGGACAAATATGGACGGTACATGTCCATGTGGTCAAAGTCCATTTGGACATGGACATATATGGACATTGTCCATATGGACAGTTTTGTATATGGACATTTCATGGACCGTCCATATTTGTCCAAAATAATATGGACTGGACAAAGTCCATGGACATCTGTCCAATTGACAGTACTAAGTTTACCCACGACCTTATTATTATGCAAATCAAACCTATGAACTCTGAAAAACCCCGCAATAAATTCGCGGGTAAACTTGCAAAAATTGACGAGTTCGAGGGTTTTTTTGCACAAAACCCGTCTCTTTGTTTTATTAATATCCGAGTGCGGATATAATTTCTTTTGCCTGTTTTTAATATTTATTATTTTGATAAAATATTAATATTATTATAGCAGTGTGTACATAATATCATACAAATATAAGAGAAAAAAATATAGGGATATATTTTGGTAATTAAAGAAAACTAGGGCAGATTACACGTCCTGGAAATCCAAGGTGATTTTATCTTGTCCACCGTCTCATATCTTCTACCAACTTTATATATACATACATAGCAACAACACATATTTGTGAAACTTTGGTTTCCCTGAATCACGTAATGCAACCACAAGGTGAATCTTCGGTATTGAGTTTGAGGCCTGGCGGACGCGGCGGAAGCAGGCTTTTCGTCCCACGCTTTGGCTCCTTTTCTGATCTTACCAATGGCGGTGGCCCAGAAACTTGTAATTATATCGTCAAGGTAAACTTCGCAATTTCCCCTTGTTTGGAATCCTGTTCTGTACAAAGTTTGGATCTTTTCTGTTTATCATTGTAATGTCTTAATTCTTGGTGGGGCGCTTAAGTAATGCGACCTTGCTGTAAATATGGACAAAGATTGATACTTGTGGGCAATTAGGTGAGCGTTCTATTAAGCTTTTGACGCTCATGAAGAACCTACATATATATATCTTTTGTTTTGTTTTCTTGTTTTTTTGCTCTTACCTGTTGTGTAATGAAATCCTGAGCTCTTGAAGGTTATGTTTTGTAGGGTGAAGATGGTGGTGAACCATTGCGGTTTACCCGAGAACAGTTGCTTCAACTCAGAGAGGTATTAACTTGTCTCTCTGTCTTTTGTTGTTTACTGTTAGCTGCTTACTCGCGGCTATCATCCGTGAACAATTGAGTTCCGATGTAGTTTTACTATGCCCCGTGACTCTATTAACTCGCCATTAATCGCAGTTGGTTCAAGTCTCTGATGATATTCTGAGAAGCAGTAAGGAAATCGCAGCTGAGCTTTTTGGGGAAGAGCAGACTTGGGGAGGTCGTGCAGCTGAGAGTAGAGTAAGTGTTTTCCTTCTCTTTAGCCTAATTGTTCTGAATTTGTAAGCATCGTCTCTTAAATCTCATTCTTTGTTTTGTTTTATCAGCCATTTAATCAATCTCAGAATCGTCATTCACAGCCCGATAACCGTGACTGGCATAGTCGTGCTCCGATTCCAACATCTGGGAAAGAATGGTCAAGGGATGACTCTCGTGACCCTAAACATTTATCAAATATTGGGTCTAACCAAAGGGTAAGTATACATTACTTTGATATTTGTATCATACGATTTCTAGTTTCCGCTTCTTGCTTGACATAATCGAATGTTGTAACAGTCTGGTCCTCCCCCTGTGCTGGTGAAAGCAGAGGTCCCTTGGTCAGCTAAAAGAGGAGCACTTTCAGATAAAGACCGAGTCCTCAAGAGCGTGAAAGGGTATTCTCAACAACAATTTATTTTATTTTTTTAGCTTTTGTTCTTGGGGTTGATTGTGCTGTACATTCTGACATATTCGTTGCATTAATTCTCTACAGTATTCTGAACAAGCTTACCCCTGAGAAGTACGAGCTCCTTAAAGGTCAATTGATCGATTCCGGCATCACTTCTGCAGATATCCTAAAGGTTTCTGAAAATTTCTGTTGCAAATTGTATGTTGTTGCAGCTCTCCCTTCTAACGTCATTAATTTTCTCTTACCTTTGGTTTCAGGGAGTGATTCAGCTAATTTTTGAGAATGCTGTACTGCAGCCCACGTTCTGCGAGATGTATGCTCTTCTGTGCTGTGATATCAACGGAAAGCTTCCTTCATTTCCATCAGAGGAAACTGGTGGGAAAGAAATAACTTTCAAACGAGTCCTTTTAAATAATTGCCAAGAGGCATTTGAGGGTGCTGGTAAACTGAGGGATGAAATCAGACAGATGACCAAGTCGGAACAAGAAATGGAACGAATGGATAAGGAGAAACTGGCGAAACTCCGGACACTAGGAAATATACGTCTGATTGGAGAACTTCTGAAGCAGAAGATGGTGCCTGAAAAGATAGTTCATCATATTGTCCAAGTACATATGATCCATTTTTCTTGTTTGTTTACAGTCTATAGTTTGTGTATTAATCTTAAAATTTGGTAACACAGGAGCTTATTGGAGATGACAGTCTAGCTTGCCCAGCAGATGGGGATGTAGAGGCTCTCTGCCAATTTTTTATAACCATCGGAAAGCAACTTGATGAGAACCCAAGATCTCGAGGTATGAATGACATGTACTTCCTTCGGTTGAAAGATCTAGCAAAGCATCCTCAGCTAGAGCTACGCCTCAGATTTATGGTCCGAAACGTCATTGATCTGCGAGCTAACAAATGGGTACCGAGGCGTGAGGAGGTAGGATTACATTCCTTTTCTTTCATATTCTAAATACCAGTCTTTTGTTCTTTATCTGTGCTTATTCGCTGTTGTCTAATTGGCAGGTGAAAGCTAAGAAAATCACCGAAATTCATTCTGAGGCAGAAAGGAATCTAGGGTTACGCCCAGGTGCAATGGCTGGTATGAGAAACAACAAAAACAACCATGGTGCGGTTTCTGCTGCAACGGACAATGTTCACTCTGGAAACTTGCTTGGACGTCCTGGCACTGGAGGAATGATGCCTGGCATGCCGGGAACTATGAAGATGGCTATAGATGAAGGCGGCTGGGAAATAGCACGGAGCCGGTCCATGCCAAGAGGGAATAGACAGAAAATGCAGCAGCCTGGTGCGCGTGTTCAGCCTCCTGTCATCAACAAGTCATTCTCAGTCAACTCAAGGCTTCTTCCTCAAGGCAGTGGAGGCCTCCTTAATGGTGGTAGTAGGCCAAGTGCTCTTTTGCAAGGTAACGGTTCTAGCTCCGCTCCTCAAGCCTCTAAACCTGTTCCGACTGTAGAGAAGCCTAGACATCAGCCACAGCCACAGCTACAACCGCAGGAGACTCCTCTAGCTACTAGCTTGAACACAGAAGAGCTCGGAAGAAAAACCAAGTCCCTTCTTGAAGAGTATTTCAGTGTTCGCTTATTGGATGAGGCGTTGCAGTGCGTCGAGGAACTGAAATCTCCAACTTACCACCCGGAGCTTGTCAAAGAAGCAGTCAATCTTGGTCTGGAGAAAAACCCTCCTTGTGTTGAACCAATTGCCGAACTCTTGGAACATCTGATCTCCAAGAATGTTCTAACAAGTAAAGACTTGGGGACGGGTTGCTTATTATATGGCTCTATGTTGGATGACATTGGAATTGATCTGCCAAAAGCACCAAGCAGCTTCGGAGAGATCCTTGGGAAGTTTGTCTCAGCTAAAGTGTTAGACTTTGAGATAGTGAAAGAGGTTCTGAAGAAGATGGAAGATGAATGGTTCAGAAAAACCGTGTTTGATGCGGTACTAAAGAGCGTTTGCGAGAGTCCATCTGGACAGTCAGTGTTGGATTCTCAGGCGGCAAAGGTCGAGGTTTGCCGGAGTTTGCTCTAAAAGTGGATTTCTTCAGGTAAAAAATATATTGGTTCTCGCCAGCTAAGTCTTGGAAGATTTTCTTGAGTAGTATCATAGTATGAATCATTTTTCTCTTATAAAAGTTTGGAGTTAATATTATACATACTTGGAAGATTGGCTTCACTTTTCTTGCCTTTCATTTTTCTTTATTTATTGTAGTTGCTTTACTTTGTTCATCTCGAGTTTTGAACATTTCAAGATGAGGAAAAGAAATACAGTAGTTGATTGCTATCTTTACTCTTAGAGGAAACAAACTTTTTCATCCTGATTTTATCTACGTTTTGATGGTTTCATACTATATAGGGATATTAATACGGGTAGAAAACCCGCGATCCAGGCTTGTTACATAGTGACCCTAAACGGGTCTGTTACGTAAAATTTAAGCCATAATCCGTCCTACTAGATGTCAAACTATGCATGCTCGGCTCATTAAAGTACATCCCAGGAGAGTATGTCGGATTGGTTTACATGTCTTGCCTATTAGGCAAGGAGATCTGCTACATGATTAGCCTCTCTAGATACATGAAGAAATTTATAACAGATTGTAGCAGAGGATAGATTCTGGATATCTTGTAAATAGAGAGTGAGAATAGTCGATGGCCTTGTTATGAACTGTATTGGCAAGGCTGATGATTGTTCCACAAAAACTCATTAGACCATCTCCACTAGTAATCCTCACAGGGGAGATCTTTTGATTAAAAACTCATTAGACCATCTCCACTATTGATCCTCACAAGGAGATCTTTTGATTAAAATAAAATTAAATATACTAATTAAATAATTTAATGATCCCACAACTACCTTTTAAAAAACACCTCTTCCGCTCATGATCTCTTCCTATGTATATTAAGACTTATTTTTTTAAAAAATAATTATATATTGCTTATCAAATACAATTAAATTATTAATTAAATATATGTCACAAAACCAAAAAGACAAATACCAACATATTTAAAGTTTGTTATATAGTTTAATATATATTGCTAAATAAAAATAAGAAATATAATTGCTTACATTTTATTTTAATTTTAAATATCAATAAATTTTTATTAATAACTATTAATGAAATATCAATAAATTGTTATTTTTTAAGTGTTTTTATTTTAATTCAAATTTTGTTAAATTATTAATTTGAAAAACATATTTATATTTTTCCGGTTTTTTGTTACTTTTTTTTTATGTTTTCTGATTTTTTGTATTGTTTTTTTTTTTGCATTTTTTTTTAACAATCCAATAGAAAAGCGCCATGTGTCATGTCTGATGCAAAAGATACGGTTCTGCATGTCCCTATATAAAAACCGTGTCTTCTACTATTACTTTTTTTCTTTATTTTTTACCTAGATTTATGTGAAGATACTCCTAAAATCTCTCCATTACAGCCGCTCTTAGAGGTTCAATAGCATAGTGTCTCTTATTATCCACATTCTAACAACCACTACCATTTCAACATATTCAATATTTGCACCCACCGTTGTTACCAAAGGTGATTAAATAATTATGTTTGGGTTTCTAAATCCAAAATTAGAGTGTAATGTTGTGCAATGAAAGTTATTTATCACAACCATGTCTTTCATATGATTATAATGTATATGATTCAATGTAGGTTTACAAATCCACAACTAGGATATAACATTGTTCAATATGTAATTACTAAATGTAAATTAAAATCAATCTTCATCCAAAAACAAAGATTTATATATGGATTTGTTTTCTGAATAGATTTTAGTGAATTTGGATTTTTTAGAAAAGTCAAAAATACAGTTGTTTAAAATCCTTAGCCGAATAGTGTTATTTTAATTTTCTTTGGCTAGATTTGCCAAATTCTACAAGATCACACAGAGGGGTGTCATTCCTTTTTCTTTTTCTTTTTTCCCTGGCGTTCTTGTTTCTATATGAAGTCTCTATGTCCGCTGTACAACAAACATGATTCCAAAATAGAAATCAAGCTTGATGTAATGACTCTTGCACCCACATGTGCATCTCATATTCTCATGCCTTACATCAATTATTCAAGATTGTCTAGGACCTATCTGGCGAGCTCGAATCTTCATCAACGATGCCAAAAAATTTCTAACTTGATTTGTCTGAATGCCTCTGCTGCAAGATGATCAATGGCCGAATTTTTGTGAGTTGCATTAGCGGTCTTTTGTGCACATTCTGGTTCTTCCTATCTCCTTTGAGGTGGTATATGTTATTTACAGGTCACCAAGAAAGATCCATAAGGGAAAAAACTTGCTTCTTTTCCAGATGGTTGGCTGGTGCAGAGCGCACGTCTCAGTTGAAAAAGTACTGTGATTTGAGCACCTCCTTTAAATCGAAATCACCTCTGTTTGGCACTGGAGGAAACACAAGATTCGGGTATGCTTCTTGGAAAGATTGGAGTAACTGAGTCAAGAATAAAACAATGTCAACAAAACAAACGAGGCTATAATAAACGCAAGCTTCAACAAATCCTAAATCCAGTTGTAGAAAGAAGTACTAATTAGTGGCATCATCATTAATGTTGATATCCTATAATGAAAACTGTGTTTGATTTGTGATTGTAGCTGTTGCAACTTGATAATTTAAAAGTGAATACATAATCTTCAATTCGGTCAAGATAGAAAAGACTTCATATGCGCTTTGAATATGGTATGGTGATTTTAAGATCCTACTGCATTTTTGTTTTTTGTATTTTTCGCTTTAGCGGATGTAAAGAAAACACGTCAGACGTTCAATCCTAAGTCTCTAACAAGAGAGTTATTCGAAAGCTTACATCTTCAAGTATCGGTGTGTTGTAAAGCTCAACGAATTTCTCTCTAAGTATCCTGTTCATTGTGTCAACGTCACATGCATGGGTCCAGTAGGAGTCATGGACACCTAAAATGCAAACAATATATAAGAAGAGAGTCCAATTTTTTAAGGGCAAGACATTAGTTGAATTGACAGGACTAACCTGCAAAATTTAGACCGGCCTCTCGACATGCAACAGCAGTCATCATCATGTGAGTGCCGTCCAGCGAGTGCACAAAGTTTGGAGGGAATGCAGTTCTTTGTTTCCTAACATCCACCTGAGAAGCAAAAGTCTTTAAGCCCACGGTGATCATGGAATAATGATCTTGCTCGGTGCTCACAAAGAAAAGAATAAGTAGGCTTTACCGTGTTACCCTCTCGTTGCAGAGCCAAAACCTGAAGAGATGTTCTTATCTGCAACCAAAGTGGCCATATTTGATACCATTAGTCATAACTACTGTCTCTCCCAGTGGCATGATCCGTACTTCACATGAAGACTCTTAATTGATAAAACTTACAAGATGTCTTTCACTTCTGCAATAGGGTTGCACAACAGGAAGTCCAAGAGGGGTGATCCATCGCACTGGATGATTATCGGATGCGATAATCTGTAAGGTTGACGAGTAAAAAAACAAAATAGAGCTCTATTAGGTCTCTCATCTACTTAAGTGAAATAGCAGAGTTAATAACATGATACAAGACCACACCTTTGCACAATCAGCAAGCCAACTCATAATGGCACGTGCAGCTTCAAATATTTCTCCAAGAGCAGCTAGTGTCACCTGAGGAGAAATATTTTTAATATAAAATTGACATAAATGAGAAACCAGTGAGATCCTTATTCTTATGAATGCTATTACTCTTCTTACTTTTGCAGAATAGCAAGCAGCAGCGAATAACATTCTCTCGTCAGTGATAACACCTTTCTCTTCTAATCTTCTTTTTATTTGTTCACGTGCTCCAACATAGGTGACACCATATACTGATGTCATTACCGTCTGCTTTACCAGCTTCCTGTCGACCTGAAAGTAGAAGAAAACTTAATCGAGAAGAACTTTTGCCGTGACATTATACATGCATAAGACAACGAGACTCACTTGATTAATAAGGATCTTTGCCAGTGCAGCACTTGGGTTTGACTCAGGATCCTTACTGCTGTCTTTCTTCATTATTTCATGTACTCTATCTCAGAAAAAGGGGAGAAGAGAGGAATGACAAAGAGAGACAAAGACGAAATCCATTAGAAACAGCGCTTAAAAGGATTCCAACTCGAATAAATAAATTGACCAACACTCCATTCAGAACTAATATGGTACCTCAATGAAATTTCAGAATAGACATCAGCTGGTTTATCTCTTGCAACTAGATTAACTGCCGCGGCTTCAAACTGAGAGAACCAAGTTTACAAGAAGAAATTATATGAGATTGCATATGCCTTCAAAGAAAAGAAAAAGTAAATACTAATTGTTCAGTAGAGACCCTACACTATCTCTTCCTAAAGCTGCATAATGCTGTAGACCATTGCACGACCCATCCTGCACATACAAACACAGATGAACTGATGAAGAGCTGATAAAGGAAGAGAAAAATACATCAGTGTTGTTTCAAAGCTCAATGGAAAGACCTCATCTGGTAAATCCAAACGGCCTACTGTTCCCCCTTCCCCCCCACCCAAACTAAATCTTACAGAAAAAAGTAGACTTAAGTTTATGATGCTTACCTGATGAATAGGCAAGTGCGAGATTACAGAATAAGGTGAAGGACTTTTCAAGGCTTGTGTCAGAACTATACAAGCAGCTAAACACTGAAAAGGATCCTCAGCCTTTAGCCACCATTGCTTTCCATGAATAGGATTTTCAGCTGAATCCATTATAACATCCAAATGGTTTTCCACAAAAGCTAGACGCCCATCATGTGAAAGCTTTTCAACACCACCAGCAAAGAGGTTTGCTAAATGTATTTTCAGCCAATGCAAGCCTGATTTTCCAAGTGGCTTTCCTTCAGCGAACTCCAGGGTTCCGCGGCAAAGATCAGAACTCAGATGATTAAGATGAGGATGCATTGGGTATGCACGGCCCCTGAAGTCAAGATTGTGAGGGTAGTAGAAGCCTTCCTCGTCTTTCATTTTTCTAGCCACCTGAACTTCTAATCTTCAGTCCATATCTTTTGCCAGTTAAGTGAAGACGGAACAAAATTAGTAAGAACGAATTCCTTACAGAAAGTTTGAGCTCAACATCACATCTTAGAGAATGCCTCTCTCTGTTAATTTTGTTGGCCTTTCGAACACTCCATTTCCAGGATTGAATTTCTTCTGGATCCTCAGAAGATGGTTTCTCTGGCATGGATACCTAAACAAAGAAACAGAATGGAGTTCACAGACTAGCACACATAAAAATCAATAATTTTGTGGACAAGTTAGCCTCTCGAATTGAAACCCTGAAAGATAGAAGTCTAGAAATCCGACAAGATATCTAGTTACTTACGTCTTCACGATTAACTAAGCCTACAATGTTGCCTCCATCTGCCCAGAGCCTTTCCACCACATCAATAATTTTTCTATTCACCCTCCACTTGGTGTTCCCAAGTGTATCCAATGCCTGTTCAAGATATATTTTGGAACCTTAATGGAAAACATACCAGATAGCATCAACAGAACATAAGTATAAGAACAAAGATTCTGATGTACCTCAAACACCCTATGAGCAGTATTGGAATTAATATCTTTCAGTGCATCTTGCTGCTTTTTTGATCCATGAGTACGCATGATATAGGAAGGCAAAAACAAGTAACCACCCTTGTCATATCTGAAGAAAATATCACGACGTTCCATATGTAAGAACAATAGGACATGGCTATATACTTAGTGTGGAGGAGGGGTTCTAAAAAAAGGTATGATTCAAACAAGAGATAATTGATCAAAGCTTACCCTTTCCACCTCTTTGGTGGTACTAACATCGGAACATAAGGAATTAACATATGCTTAGCCTGCATGAGACAATACAGATGAATGATCAAAAAGCTCATGAAATAGCTTAAGACACAAAAGCCATCGTAACTAACAGATTTATCCAGTCCTGCAAGGAGGAGCGAGTCACATTCAATAACTCCATATCTTCTCACCAGCTTTGACCTACAGAGTCGAAATTTCCAAAGATAAATAAACTCACCACCATAAACAACATATATCTCAGCGGAGAAAAACCATTTTCTCGCAATAGGCGGTTTTATACATAAAAGTTAATAACACAAAGGAAGCTAGAGACTCTTTCTCACCCTGGATATTTTGTCACGGTTTTAAACTTGTGTCTAAATGCAGGCCGAAACTCAGGTATAGAGTCTCCTGACTGGGTTAGGGGTGGTTGTACATAAGCTGTTTCGATCAGTAGTTCTAGCAGACGGCTTCCAAGCTGAAAATTGATAAGACACCAACAATAAAGATGGTTTTTTTGTTTTTGTTTTGATACAAAATGTAAATATTATCAATTTTACAAAAAGTGATTTAAATGCACAGACCTTAGCCTGTGTGGCTCGCCCCCATGGTTTGGTACCTTCAGTTTTCACCACTTTTAATGCATCAATAATTCTTTTCCTCCGAATCAAACTATTGACACGTTTCCGAAGCAATTGTTTATCCTTCAACTGCTCTTGTGTCTCCCCTGCATTGTTTTTCCGAGTTCTCATCAAGAAGTTGTGAATCCTCACCTGAGATCAACCAAAAGCGTGGTTCCTCAATCCCTGTCTCACATAAGTTCATTTCTTCCTTGAAGTTATATATATTTATGTCATACCTCTTGCTCAATAGCTATGCCAATACTGACAGCAGCTTGAACAACCTGGATACAACCATCCTCGTGTCCGGACATAACAAGACCCATCATCTTATGCATGACAATAACGGCCATTTTGTCAGCAGGCAAAAGCTCAATGTGAGGCGCGTAAGCTGCTCTAACCTTCTTGCTCTTGTTCTTCTGCAGCTTCTGCTCTCTCTCAATGACATCTTTCAGTGGCTGAAACCACCCCAAGAACATATGTTTGACATAGGGCAAATTGGGGGCTAGATTCTTCTCGCACATTTCCTTTTCGAGATCTCTGTACTCATCCACCATCTTCTCCCACGCCTCAGTCTCTTCCTTCACTTGGCGTCTCCTCAAGGAATCGAATTTCCTCTTGTCGATATCTTGCCGCTTGATTTTCACAGTTTGATCAACCATTTTAGTCAAACCTTTAAGAAACAAGGTAGAGATCCATGGTGGGTCTTGCATAAACAGCCTCCGCCTCCCGGGAATTACATTTCTCTCGACGGGATTCTCTAACTCCTCAATCAAGGTGGTGTATGAGTCCTGATTCTCCCTGACCGAGAGAGAGACAGAGGTGGAGGAAGAAGAAGAAGAAGAAGAAGCTGAAATCGGAAGTATGCGGCGTTTAACTGGGGAAGAAAATGGAAGGGCTTTGCGGCGGAAGAGGGCGGAGGAGGGTGGTTTAAGCCAGGTGGTTAGGGCAGCTTGGTGTTGAAAGTGAGAAGTTTGGTTTAAGGAGAGAGACGGTGAAGCCGCCATGAAAGGTGGAAGGTGGAGGAGATAGAAGAAGATAAGGTATTTGATGCAATGAACATTTGAACAAATACAGCAAACCTCTCTAAAACCTCTACTCTTTTGTTTCTTCTCTAGATATTTCTTTTTTTCTCTCAAATATTCAAGGGGAAATTAGCAAAAACTAATTAAGTTAAACTAAGGCAATAGGTGACTGTTTTTGGTTTTTCAAGTTCTAATCATGTGAAAGTAAAATAAATTAAGTGAATAAGCAAATCTCCCCAACAAGATGGGCAAATAAGTAAGGAATTTGGTCTTAATGGCTTTACTAATATGTCAATTCTACTGATTTCTCAATTCTACTGATTTCTCAATTGTGATCTCACTAATTAGTAAGCATGAAAAATTTACACAAGTTTAGCAATTGGAAAGATACTCACAAAAAATCAGCAATGTGGATAAAAATGATTAAGGATGCAAAGCTAAATAATATGTTCATTCAAACATTTCACTAAACATGAAAATTGTTTCTTAGCCGCAAGAGGAGGAAGGCTAAATCTCATGGGAGCTTCGGACTAGTGAGCGGAGGCTCTTTTAGCTCTTTCACCGATCCGGTTTGGTTCCGATCCATTTTCTAATTTTGTTGTAGGTATAAGGATTTTTGTGAATCTTGATGATGATTTTTTTTTACCGGTTTGTGGAAGTAGTCACCTTTTTTCTTGAGAAAAAAAAGAAGATTAACTAGTGGGAAATGAAGGAGCGGACTTGAATGTTTCGACGGAGGCTTGGATCTTGATCCCAAGTTTAGTGATGGAGGAGGTCAGTGATCTACTTTTGGGTAGTTAGATTTAGTCTTGGAGTAATATTAATGTTTAAATCTTTGAATTTTTTAGAATTCTTCTACTGCCTTTTAGTTTATATGAGTAATTAGTTTTCTCTTGTAGTCTTCTATTGTAAGTTTTTGTAAGGTTAACCTTGTATGGGGATACAAAATTCTTGACTTGGACTATTTAAGTTAAAGATTAGGTGGATAGAAGTTAGATTCTTGGATATGGGTGTTTGTTACCAATCCTCTTTGGTCTTCATCACAAGTCATTGTCTTGTTTTCTTAGTTGATTCTCATAGATCCGTCCAACTTTACTTTCCTATTATTCTAAAGCTTGTCACCCGTAATTTTCTTGGACTATGTATTCAGTTTACCTGGCTTTGTATCCAAATCATCATTTGTTACCTGACTATGTAATTTTCTTGGACTATGTATCCGTCCACCTAGGATTTTAAACGACCAATAGTATCGTGCCGTGTAGGTGTTCGGAAAAAAAGGGAAAATTTCTAAATTCTTAAGAAGGAGAATTTCAAGTAAAAAAAAAAAAATAGATAAAAAGGATATTTTCAAAGAAATGCCCACAAAAAAGAGTATATTTTACAAATTAGGAAAAACCCAAAAATAAAATTAATAATCACGAAAATATATAAACAACGAAATTTTTTAAAATAATAATATTTTTGTGTTTTGGAAAAATGGAAAGTTAAATAAAAAAAAAAGGAAAGGACAAACTTATAAAAATATATTAATAACTTAATGTTAAATTATAAGGAAAATGTTCAAGTTCTTATAAGTACAAAAAAAAATTTAAAAATATATTTTCAAAGAAAAACCTACAACAACAAATAAAACACTTACAAAATATATTTTTTTGTAAAAGAATTTTTTAAAAAACATTAAACATGTTTGTGTTTTTTGAAAAATGGAAAATCTAAAAAAAAATACAGTAAAAATTACAAATTATAAAAAAATGAAATTAACCTGTATTCATAAAATAATATATGTACGTTTTGAAAAAAATGGAAAGTTAGAAAAAACTTTAAAAGGAATTTTTTAAAAAAAAACATTAAACATGTTTGTGTTTTTTGAAAAATGGAAAATCTAAAAAAAAATACATTAAAATTACAAATTATAAAAAAATGAAATTAACCTTTATTCATAAAATAGTATATGTACGTTTTGAAAAAAATGGAAAGTTAAAAAAAAACTTTAAAAGGAAATGAAAAATTATAAAAAATATATATTAATACCTTAATGTTAGATTGTAATTAGGGGTTCTTGCTAAAATAGACCCCAAATTGGTGGCAATTGAAAATCTAGACCCCCTTCACCTCCTCCTCCTCCTTAATTTTCTGTCACTTCTCTCCTCCAAACACCACCTTATTTACGAAAAAATGCCATCAGCCTGTTTTTTTTTTTTTACCCATCGGACGAAATGGTTTTCATCTTCTCCACTTATTTACATATTTGCCATTGCCATGAATTCTTCCAACCACCATTTTCAACCGTTTTGAAGCTTTTAATGCTCTGTAAAAGCTTAAATTCGATCTCTAACCTCTCCTTATGCCATTATTCTTCAACGAAATCATCAAACTCATCTCAAATCTCATCTAATTTCAATCCGAGAGTTTGAAAGTTATAGTGCTCACGATTCCGGCGACCGTAGGTGACGAAACGACTAGAACTGGGCTGTATTTCTTCCGGCGACCGTGTCTGTAGCCCGACGGAGGCTAAAAGTAAGATTCTGATCGATCGTTGTTAAATTTACAAGTCATCCGCTATAGCAGACTTACCTGACAGTCTGCTAAATTATATTGTTTTAATTTTGAGAACAAACTTCTTTTATAAGACTTTGGGGAAATTCTGTTATTTTTTCTTTGAAAACAAAAAAAATCTTGGCAGTCTTACTCCGACGTCTGTTGTAGTCCGTTGTAGTATGATGTAGAATAGATCTAGATTTGGAATTGATCAAGGGGGAAGACTTTTTGTCCCCCTTTGGGACCCAGTTTTACCACAGTTTGACTTCTTCTAGCAGACTTTCCGTCAGTTTGCTCAATTTAGTAGACTTACTGCCTAATTTTGTAGACTTACATATCATGCATATTTACCGTTGACCGTGTTTAAAAACTTTGACTTCAACCGATAGTGTATGAAAAAACTGTCGAGACAGTCTGCGCTAAATCAGCAGACTGTCGTGAAAGTCTGCTGGTTCTAACAGACTGTCACGACAGTCTGCCCAATTTGAGCAGACCTACGAGTAAGTCTATTGTATTACGAAATTTCGTTCAATAGAACCTATCTGTCGTCAGACCTACGGATAAGTCTACTAAATTAGGCAGTAAGTCTACAAAAATAGAGCAGACTGTCATGTAAGTCTGCTCTGTGAGTGTAAGTCTGTTCCGTAAGTCTGCTACAATCGGCAGACGTACATGAAATTCTGAAATTACGGCAGACTGTCGTGTAAGTCTACTAAATTAGAGCAGACTGTCATGTAAGTCTACTATGTACCGGAGTAAGTCTGCTCGTCTCAGCAGACTGTCTGAATATTTTTTCAATTCCAAAAGTAGCCCCTTTTAGTAGCAGACTTACTTGTAAGTCTTCTACCTTTTTTTCGTCAATTGCAAAAGTAGACCCCTATTTTATTTTGTAGACGTACCCGACAGTCTGCAATAATAAACAGACGTACCTGTAAGTCTACTAAATTAGGCATTTTTGCAGACTTTCGGGACTGTCTCCCTCGTCGTACAGGTAGAGACTTACCGATAAGTCTGCCCAAATCTGGCAGACTGTCGAGTTAGTCTGCTAAAATGATGAAACGTCCTTTCCCCATTTCTGTATATATTTTTTTTAAGTTTTTTTCACGAATCTTGTTTAATATGTCCACATGGTCATCCAGTGCAATTTTGATCACTTTATTCACAATATTATGTGTTTTACGAATATTCTTGTGTTTATTTTGATATTAGACGGTTTAAAACAGACTAACAGATAAGTCTGCTATATGTCTCCTGGCAGACATATATGTTAGTCTGTCGGCCAAGATATGTCTTATTCCAAGATATGTCTTATTCTATTTACTAATATGGTGACTTCTGTATTTTTCAGGCAATGCATAACATACCTACGTTTTTTGGGCGATGGGTAGTCATGGAAGACTCATCATGGCATTTTGTGATTGGCAAGTCTAAAGGAGGGAGAGTGTTTCTTCTACGAGATGGATGCACTTACCGAGAGCTGGTCGAAATGGCACTAGATGATTTCGGATTCGATGCGGAAGTTACGAGGGTTGATCTTTCTTACCCATTACCCGACGCAATGATTGACCCCAAAGTGGTAGATACACCGCCTATGTGGGTCTTGAATGATAGAGGAGTTTCGTCCTTGATGGAGTTGAGTCGGGTGCATGCGTTACGTCTTTGCGTGTCGGCCCGAGAGGAAATTGATGTTCATAGTGAGGCTGCTGATGAGTTCGCGGTGGAGTCCGATGAGGATGAAGGTGCGGATGATGACCAAGTTGCAAAAGAGGCTCCCGGTACCGAGGAACCCATGTTACATCAACATAATACCGAAGTAAAAGAAGAGGACTCGGATGAGGATTACAGTGTGTACGGTAAAATGGTCCATTCATCCAAGGATGAATCAGAATCTGATGGGGGCGACGATGGTGGCAATGATGGGATTGTGACCGTCAAATCTAAGTGGACTGAGCAAATCCGTGGCCACAAGGGATTCTCTTCGAAGGGTGAACTTGAGTCGGAGTTGAGAACCACCGCGCTCCACCAACATTTTCTCCTAAAAATTAAGAAGTCGAATACGAAGTTCCTCCTCGCCATTTGTCGAGTGCAAGGTTGTACGTGGAGAGTTAGAGCGGGTGTGAAGAACGAGCCAAATAAGTTATGGGTCACTAAATATATCAAGACACATTCGTGCTCCGCTGCGGATCGAGCCTTGGAACGCAAGTCTTATACCCCGACTGATCTTGCGAAGTTGTTTATAGACCACTTCGGTACTATAGACGGAATCCTTCCCCATCACATTAAAGAATCAATGGGGAAGTTGTTCAAGATCAAATGGGGTACACAAGCTCCTATAGAACATTGATTCGTGCCCAAGAGTTGGTGAGAGGGAGTGCGCTCGCCCGATACGAGACTCTCCCCTCATATTTGTATCATATCGGCAAAGCTAACCCTGGTTCAGTCACTGATCTTGTATGCGATGCGGAAGGACGTTTCAAATATCTCTTCATATCATTTGGTGCATCGATAGCTAGTTTCCAATACGTGAGGTGAGTGATTGTCGTTGACGGGACACACCTCACCGGCCAATTCGAGGGCACACTCCTAGTCGCAGCCGCTCAAGACGCGAATTTTCAATGCTTCCCATTGGCTTTTGGAGTAGTGGACATCGAGGATGATGAATCTTGGCATTGGTTTTTCACCAATTTGGCGAAATGTTTTACCAACAANTATACATGGTGAAGCTTGCTGCGTACGCTTATGTAGGAAATCCTGATCTAGTCCTAACCACTTAGGGACTATCAGGTTTCTATCC
>OVAF01001011.1:0-25176 GCA_900406245.1 Odontarrhena argentea
ATACTACTCGGATTAAGAGAAATGAAGTGGATTAGATATATTAATGTAGAAAAAAAAATTCCACACATATATAAACCACATCTACTCATAAGCAAACAAATAAATTATCAGAAAAACAATAAAAAAAAAATTCTACAACAATTTTACTAAAAAAAAATGGAGAATTTGACGAGAGATGTAATTGAAAATATTCTCTATTTTATATCTAATTTATAAAATAAAAAGAATAATATTAAAATAAATACAAAATTTAAATTTTAAACCTAATTTATTGTAGTAATACTAACACAAGATCAAAATGTCACATAATAACATATAAATAATATATACTATTTCTCTTCTAATTCACACAACCGCGCGTAGCGCGGATCAACCACTAGCCTTATATAACTGCGACTAAAGTATGAACATTAGCATCTCACCAAACAAATACATTGTACTGTCGATATTATTTTTGAATACCTTTAAATAATCCTCATTTGATGGATGAGGGGCTTGTGAGTCCTTGTTTCTAAAGCAAACTACACTTTCAAATTTGAATTGTGTGGTAAATTTAATAGTATATAATACGTGAGAGGTCAATTAAAAAAGTTTTGGTTGGTTGGTTCATCAATATGGTGTGACCAAACTATTATTTAATGGTGAATTAATAGACCAATAGTCAAACAATTTAGCTCAGTTTAACTAAACAATAACACCATTTTGACATAAAATTATTTGTTGTCACATTTCCGCATTGTATTAATTTAATTTTCCTTTTAACCACAAAAAAATATATACTTAAAAATTAGAACCTAGTTTTGTTACTACAAATATGTTCAAAATTCGGTGTCACTAACGAAACAATTTGAAAAGGAAATGTAATTTTTTTTCTGTTAATTAATAATTTTGTTTAATAGATTGTGAGTCTAAACCTATACAGTTTTCTCATGTGAAACCAAAGCATATAATATGATTCATTCATAAATAATAATTAGAGCCGGTCCAACCATATTTGGTGATTGAAGTGAAATCAAATAGTATGTTTTTTTTATGTTAATTTCAACTCATATATAATAGTAAGTAGTTTATAGATAAAAAATGTATCAACTATATATACAAAGTTTTTTTTTAAATGGAATTCTGATTCTGATTAGAGATTTCATAAAAAAAAATCTAAAAGAATTATGAACAAGCTTATATATTTAATTCAAAAAAAAAAAAAAAATTGGTTTTGGTTCCTAAACGGTTGCTTATCTTATCTACTCTCAAGTCCGGCCCTGATTATAATTCTTTCATAAATGTTATTCAAACAAATGATCTCTACTAATAGTGGTCACCTTAAGGTGATCCAAACATGTATTTGCTGACAATTATATTAAAAATTATTTTTGATAATTTTTTTTTAAAATGTTATTTTGGTCTAGTTCTATAGGTGCTACAATTTGTTTGTATAAATTTCGAGTTAAAGGTTCTTTCGACTACATTATTCCTTTCTAAGTTATAATCTTAATTAACAAAAATATGTACAACTATTTGGCTGTACTTTGTTCCTTTTTGAGTTGCGATCTTTTGTTACCTAAAGAAAATGGGCGGCCGAACCAAATTGTAGACTAAAAAAAGAGGCGTACCAATAGCAACATGTATTCATGTCCGTGTGTTGCTTTCGTCATGCAAATTCCAAACTCTTTCGACTATTTAAGATTTTTTTTCTTTTTTTTTTCTGCTCGAGTCATATCGATTGGGACATTTCAACTTTCTTTCATTTTTTTCAACTTTGTTTTCTAAACTTTTCTTTTTTTGAGTGGAGCCTAATTGGTTCAAGTTAAAATAACATTTTCGTGAGTTGTTCACCAAACAAAAGAAACCTATATGATTATTATAACTTTATTAGAGATGTACTCATCTAATTAATGCTTTTCTCGTATAAACATTTACAACTCGGACACAAAATACATTTTATTCTGGTTATCAAGCTCCATTAATATTACTAATTGATTTATTTGGTCAATATATTCATTTTTCATTTGATTTTCGATGACTAAAACTATACGTGACATGCGTTTGAGAACATAACTTGTTGTTTCCGTTAAATAATTTTTGTTTATATATGTTTGAGAAAAATATAACTATATGTCATTTTCTTGACCACCTACTCTTATATATTATTACAAATATTTTAAATGGAAACGTGAAGTTGTTCATATCTTGTTTTGGTATCGAGTATTGACTCATACGAATATAAATCATACTCTCACTATTGATTTGGAATCTTAAACTCGACTTTCTACCTAAGGGAGATGGAAACAACCCGAAGTCAAGTAAATGATTGATTAGGATATACATTTTAGATTCATGAACGTACGAAAGCTTGGATTAGTGGGTTCATTGGGTGTGTATTCCTGGAGTTTTCACTTGATTGCAAACGTTGTAATGAAATTTAAGTATTTAAGTGGTGTAAATATTAAAGTTAAAGCGATAAATGTATATTTATCTAGGGCTGGTCCAATCATATTTGGTGACCAAAGTGAAACCAAAACGTTGTGTTCTTTTATATTAATTTCAACTCCTGAGTAATAGGAAGTAGTCAATATTTTTAAGAAGTATCAACTACACAAAGCTTTTTCGGAATAGAATTATGATTCTGATTAAAGATTTCTTAAAACCCTAAAAGAATCACGAACAAGCTTATAAGCTTAATGCCTAAAACAAAAATTGGACTTGAGTGTCCTAAACGGTTGCTCACCCTACATAGGCCTAGTCCGGCCATGTACTTATCTAAAAAATGAGTTTCATTTTATACATAACTAAACTTCTAAATTGAATTGGTGTATCAAGAAACCTTATATCATGTTGGAATCTTATTTAGAAGAGATCATATAACATGCAATGGTTCTCGATTTAAGAGGATGTACAAATTTTAAGACTAAAAGCTTTAGTAAATTGATTTATAATGTAGTACTTGTTGGGAGATTGATGAGAACTTAATAAGAGAAAGAAGCCGTTTAATGTCAAAATAAATATTAAAGGAAAATGAAAGCCCCAAAGGTGATATTAAGGTAAATTAAACCAACCAGAAATAATTGTTTTATAATAGTCGAATCGATTTTATAGATATGTTTAACTTTTTTTTTTTTTTGTTAAACTAGATTCAAGGTTTTTTAATTTTCTAAGAACTGAAAAAGTTGTTTAAGTTTTAGAATATATTTTTTAATCATTTTACAAATTACTAATTAGAATCTATGTATTTACTGCAATCATTTGTAATATGTTTTAATATCCACATATCACACATTTCTCTAATTTAGTAACAAATATGAGTATAAGCTAACATCCATAGTACTATTTCAGCCATTTTGTTAACAAACATAAGTTATCTCTTAATTATAAATTATGAAATTATGATTACACCATAGTACATATATAATCTTTAGTATTTTTTTTAAAAAAATTAGAGTAAAAATATATAATAAAGATATCAATAGTAAAAAAATCTGTATTTCAACTATTTCTTTTAAAAAACTACACATTTAATTTCAAAATATATAAATCCAAGGCAATAGATTATCATCTAGTGGACCAAGACTTGTAGCGTAGTTGTGCTAGTAGTACCGTCTTTATATCATTGTCTGGGTTTGAATCCAACTTAATTAAATATTATTGANTAGTGGACCAAGACTTGTAGCGTAGTTGTGCTAGTACCGTCTTTATATCATTGTCTGGGTTTGAATCCAACTTAATTAAATATTATTGAATTGTTATTGAAAAAAAAAAATATCAAACTAGTGAAATAGTAGATTTGTTGATGTGAGATTGCAGTCAAAAGTGATGACATCTTTACGTCTTGTTTGGTAGGTAAATAACTTTAAGTACAAATAAAAAACAATTAGAAGTCAAGTTTTAGTTTACGAATTTTCCCGTTTTTCCAAAAAGTTGGTATAGCCATAGATAGAAAAATTATTATGGCCTTCTCTAATTTTGACTCGAAGAGAGTTAACGAGTCGTAATAAGTTAGTGATTACAATCCTAAAAATTACAATTAGCTAATATATTAATCAACAAGTTGTGCATGTTCGCAGTAGTACATTCTTAGTCAAAAAAAATCTACAAACAATAATAATTTTAATAGGGATAAATATATATAAATTTGTTTTACTTTATAAAGATTGGATTCAATTTGTAGATTTTTTCCAGAGGCATTCATTATATGTTTCTAACTGAGAAAGTAAATGTGAAACTCAATATTAACTTATTAAATGTGAGATATATTTCATACATATATGTATAAATTAAATGTGTAATTAATGTAATTCCAAAATAATCATTATACTGTTTATTTTTGACACATGTAAAAGGGAAGAATATATTGGAATCATGCCAGAGAGACTCACCTACAAAATGGACAAGTTCTGAATTTCAACAAATCTGATTTGACAATTGTCCTTGTCTTTTGTTTATAACATGTTTCTCAATGTCAGAATCACACACTACTTCTCATGTATAAATACACTTGGAACCAATTGGATCTGGTAAAAAGGAATCTCAAAAGTGTGTGCGTGGGAGACAGAGAAAGAGAGCACAGAGAGAATGGGGAAAGGAAGAGCACCATGTTGTGACAAAACCAAAGTGAAGAGAGGACCATGGAGCACAGATGAAGACTTGAAACTCATCTCTTTCATTCACAACTATGGTCATGAGAATTGGAGATCTCTCCCCAAACAAGCTGGTATATTTCTCATCTCAAAACCCCTTTTTTTTTCATAATCTTCTTGTTCTGATTCTATCTATGTGCATGCAATGAAGGACTGTTGAGGTGTGGCAAGAGTTGTCGTCTACGGTGGATTAATTACCTTAGACCTGATGTAAAACGCGGTAACTTCAGCGCAGAGGAAGAAGAAACCATCATCAAACTTCACCAAACCTTTGGGAACAAGTATGTTGGAATCTTGCTAATACCCTTCTCTGGCTCAAAGTTTCGATTTTTTGACAATATATCTTGTGCATTTTGGATTCAGGTGGTCAAAGATTGCTTCTAAGCTACCAGGAAGAACAGACAACGAGATCAAGAATGTGTGGCACACCCATCTCAAGAAGAGGTTGACCTCAGACACTAATGCTGATGCAGCGGCTTCAAAAGGTTCTTTGAACGAAGAAGAGACCTCTCAAGAATCATCTCCAAATGCTTCTATGTCTTTTGGTGGTTCCAACATTTCAACCAAAGACGACGATGTACAGATTGACCAAACGTTTGAGTATATTGAAGCTTATGACGGATTCACGGGGATGCTACAAGAGGTAGACAAACCAGAGCTGCTGGAGATGCCTTTTGATTTAGATCCTGACATTTGGAGTTTCATAGACGGTTCAGACTCGTTCCAACAAACCGAGAACAGTTTGCCTCCAAAGGATCCTCAGGAGTCTGAAGAAGATGAAGTTGAGAAATGGTTCAAGTACCTGGAAACCGAACTCGGGTTAGAAGACAACCACAACCAACAACAGCAGCATAAACAGGGAACAGGAGACGGAGTATCATCCTCATCACTCTTGGAGAGTTACGAGCTCCTGATACATTAATAAAGCCATAAGGGTCTCATTTCACTTAAAAAACCGAAATAATTATCCATGTCGAAAATCTACAACAGAGCTAAATCCTTGGCATTTTTTAGTTATAACAAGATTAGGTAGGCGTAATTAGTAGCTCTAGCAATGAAATGTAGGAATGTAGATATTACAGAGACTATCCTTTCCAACAAAAGATTGTATTTTGAAATGATTGCTTTGTAGTGAAACCAAAAGCTAACAACCATCCAAAAACAGAAGCTAACATAGACTGAGAAAGATCAGTTGTTATTGTCTATAAAAACCCGATTCAGCAGCTAAAAATAAAAATTCTAAATACGAACAAACAAAGAAAGATTTGAGTCCTTTTCCAAATTAGATGAAGTCTGACTCTCAATTGTGTACCAATCATTTCCATCACAAGAAAATAAACCTTGAAGAAATGAAAACGTAAGTGAAGCTACCATTCAGATGTGTTAATTCCTACAGAAGCTACTTCTGTACGTGAAGCATTGGACCAAATCATACACCAAACTCCAAACTTTCTGGAAACAGAACAAAAATGTATGACAATAAACCATATCTGGTTCTTGATTTTAAAGTGTTTAGCTTTACATATATTACCGTGCATTATTCTGATGAAGACATCGATTGAAATCATTCACATTCACAACAATTGCAATTTCACCAATGATGAAATTTCGCACTTATAATCTCTGGAGGAATCATTGATTTTTGTGCTGTTTCTGTAGATTTAGACTCACTTACGCTACAATGGAGATGTTGAAGGAGAAGCAGACAGAAGACGAAGGTCTTGCACTGCTCGTAAAACCCTAATTTAGGATTTCGTCGCGATCCTGTGCATTGCTGCAGATCCATCTCCAAGCACAGTGACTTGCAGAGGGTTGATTGGTGTAGAATAGAACAATTGGGGTAAAATGAGCAATAAAAGAAAAGTATTGGACTAATAGTGAAACTTATTCCTTTTCCTTAGATCAGGCCCGAGAGTTGCAGCCCAATAAGAGTTAATCTCCTAAACCGGCAAAAACCGGTTTAATATGGTCTTGTTTGGTTATTGCTTGTTAGCAATTTTTTTCTTTGCTCGTAGTTTTCTTCGAATCGTTGAGCTTACCGGAAACAACCGTTGAATCACCGACGAATTAGTTCTGGCCAATTGGCGCCGCAAACTCCTGTCTTTTCAGACGCGACGAATATCGACATTACAATGTCTGAAACGGGTAGAAGAAGAAGCAAAAAAATTCACCAGATTGAGTGGAGGTTTCTCACTCTCAGACCATTGGAACCCGGAATTATCTTGTTTCCATCAAAATGGTTTCTCTCAAATCACCAAAGAAACTACGGGAAAAGCTTTACATGCACTTTGTATCAAGGGTTGGGTTCGTCTGAGTGTGTTGCATAGCAACACTTTGATCAACATGTATACAAAGTTTGGTCGGATTAAGGTTGCACGTTACCTGTTCGATGAAATGCCTGTCAGAAATGAAGTTTCTTGGAATACTATGATGTCGGGGTTTGTGCGTGTTGGATCGTATACGGAAGGGATTGGTTTTTTTAGGGAGATGTGTGGTTTTGGTATGAAGCCGAGTAGCTTTGTGATTGCTAGTTTAGCAACAGCTTGTGGTAGGTCCGGGTGTATGTTGAGAGAAGGTGTTCAAGTTCATGGCTTTGTGGTTAAGGCTGGTTTGTTGTCTGATGTTTACGTCAGTACTGCTATTTTGCATCTCTATGGGGTTTATGGATTGGTTTCGTGTTCAAGGAAGGTCTTTGAGGAGATGCCTGATCGGAATGTTGTGTCTTGGACTTCGTTGATGGTTGGTTATTCGGATAAGGGTGAGGCGGAGGAAGTGATTGATATTTTTAAAGGTATGAGAGGAGACGGAGTTGATTGTAATGAAAATTCCATGTCTTTGGTGATCAGTTCTTGTGGATTGCTTAAAGATGAATCCTTGGGCTGTCAAATTATTGGACATGTTATCAAATCGGGACTGGAGAGTAAGCTGGCAGTGGGGAATTCGTTAGTAACTATGTTTGGTAATCTGGGAAATGTAGAATATGCAAAGTACATATTTGATCAAATGTCTGAACGTGACACAATTTCATGGAATTCGATTGCTGCAGCATATGCACAAAATGGTCATTATGACGAATCGTTTAGGATCTTCCATTTGATGCGCCATTTCCATGATGAAGTGACCTCCACTACTATGTCTACTCTTTTGTCAGTTTTGGGTCATGTAGATCACCAAAAATGGGGAAGAGGAGTTCATGGTCTGGTGATCAAAATGGGATTTGATTCGGTTGTTTGCGTGTGCAATACTCTTTTGAGAATGTACGCAGGCGCTGGAAAATCAGAAGAGGCAGAGTTGGTGTTCGAACAAATGCCTGCTAAAGATTTGATCTCATTGAACTCTTTGATGGCTTGTTTTGTTGAGGATGGGAGGAGTGTAGAGGCTTTAGGAATTTTTTGCTCAATGATGGGGACCGGACATTCGGTGAACTATGTGAGTTTTATAAGCGCATTAGCTGCTTGCTTTAGTCCTGAATTTCTCTATAAGGGCAGGATCCTTCATGGGCTTGTACTGGTCTTTGGTGTATTTGACAATCAGATTATTGGCAATGCATTGGTTTCTATGTATGGAAAGATTGGTAATATGAGCGAAGCGAGACAGGTAATAATACAGATGCCTAGACGAGATGAAGTAGCTTGGAATGCACTTATTGGTGGCTATACTGAGAATGAAGATTCCAGCAAGGCATTTGAGGCATTTTGCGCTATGCGTGTGGAAGGTGTTCTGGCAAATTATATTACAGTGGTAAGTGTTCTTGGTGCTTGCGTGATGCCCAATGATTTGCTAAAATGGGGGAAACCATTGCACGCCTATATTGTTTCTGCTGGATTTGAATCGGATGAACACGTGAAAAATTCACTTATCACCATGTATGCGAAATGTGGTGATTTAAGTTCGAGTCAGGACCTATTCAACGGATTAGATAATAAGACTATAATCACATGGAATGCTATGCTTGCGGCAAATGCTCATCAGGGTCGTGGAGACGAGGTGCTAAAACTCGTATCAAATATGAGAAGTGTGGGGTTGAATCTAGACCATTTTAGTTTCTCTGAGGGCATTTCTGCTGCTGCAAAGCTTGCGGCCCTAGAGGAAGGCCAACAACTTCACGGGTTGGCTTTAAAACTTGGGTTTGAACAAGATTGTTTCATCTTTAACGCTGCTGCAGACATGTATAGCAAATGTGGGGAAATAGCCGACGTAGAGAAAATGCTTCCTCCATCGGTCAGTCGATCACTTCTCTCGTGGAACATACTTATATCAGCTTTTGGAAGACACGGGTACTTTAAGGAAGTGTGTGAGACTTTCCATCAGATGGTTGAAATGGGAACAAAGCCAGGTCATGTCACATTTGTTTCTCTTCTTACAGCATGTAGCCACGGGGGATTAGTAAACCAAGGCCTTCTGTATTACGACATGATTGCTAGAGACTTTGGTTTAAAACCTGCCATTGAACATTGTGTTTGTGTAATTGATCTTCTTGGAAGATCAGGTAGGTTAGCTGAAGCTGAAGACTTTATATCTAAAATGCCAATGAAACCAAATGACCTCGTGTGGCGTAGTTTGTTAGCTTCCTGTAAAATTCATGGGGACATAGACCGAGGGAGAAAAGCAGCAGAAAATCTCTCGGAGCTAGAACCAGAAGATGATTCTGTTTATGTCTTGTCCTCAAATATGTTTGCAACCACAGGTAGATGGGAAGATGTCGAGAGTGTTAGAAACCAAATGGGTTTCAAGAACATCACGAAAAAACAAGCTTGCAGTTGGGTGAAACTAAAAGATGGAGTGAGTTCGTTTGGTATTGGAGATAAAACTCATCCGCTAACATTGGAGATATATGCGAAGTTAGAAGACATCAAAAAGATAATCAAAGAATCTGGGTATGTTGCAGATACAAGCCAGGCGTTGCAAGACACAGATGAAGAGCAAAAAGAGCACAATCTTTGGAATCATAGTGAAAGACTTGCTCTTGGTTACGCGTTGATCAGAACTCCTGAGGGTTCTACAGTTAGAATCTTTAAAAACCTTCGCATATGCAGTGATTGTCACTCTGTTTACAAATATGTTAGTAGAGTCACAGGACGTAGAATCGTGTTGAGAGATCAATACCGGTTTCACCATTTTGAGAGTGGTGTGTGTTCTTGTAAGGATTACTGGTGAAAGAAGGAAGCTTGATACTGTACAGCAGTTAGCTCACTAAAGTTTCATTCTAGCATTCTTTGGTTAAGGCTTTGGGTTTTCAACTATTTTGTAAGCATTACTTCGTGAAATTGGATTTTTCTTCAAAAGGATGCACAATAGACATCTATTGTGTTGCGATGATCGAAATAAAACTGGTTTTGGAGTTTGCAATTCCTCGATAAATGATAAGAAACTACTTGGGAAGATTTCTCAGAAACCTTCAGTGAGTGAAAAACAATTTCATTAGTTATTAAATCATTAAAAAGACATTCAGCTTGAGTACAGCAACAAACTATTTAGAGATCCAAAGTTTCACAGAAAAAAATATCTTTTTTAAGACTGCAAAAGCCAGGATGATCCTGTCAATACGCATATTTGTTGCTAGACTACGCGGGAAGTTACTCGACTTCAGCAAGGTAATCATCGATCTCTGCTGGTGTTAGTACCCTGTATTAAGGCCGAGAAAATCAACTGAGTATCAATAACAATCTATTCAAACATCAGAGCAGCAGCAACAAAGGTTGTTAATTTTAAACAAAAAGGGTACCTGAAAACTTTATCAGCACCGATTTTGCCAATCTCAATATTTTTGCTTGAGATCTCTCCCTCGAAGCTACCAAAAAGGAAAACCAATGAATGAGGTGAGGGTTTGTCCGGCAAAGTGTAAGAAGATTGAAGCTACATGTGTATGTATGTGTCTACATGCATCATCATAAATGGTCTAAGGTTAACTGCAAGTGCTTCGTAACCCTGTGCTTTCACTTTTGAAAGAAAGTGATATGGATTTGGTAATCTAATAGCTAGAAGACTAGGATGGAAATCTTTAACTAATGAATGCTCAAAAGACCTTCACTCTGTAGATCGTTACTTACCCTTCTTTCAATGTCAGTATCGCTGTGTGAATAGCATCGTCGAGTTCCATGTCTTCCGTGTACCTAAAAGGCATGCATGGTTGATTAATGTTGGTCAGCAAAAGAAGTCTCTGCTACAACGGGACCTTAATTTATCAAAATTTGAGCAATCGAAGAAAATTCCATGAACAGCAAGCTGGTTATAGAATGTTCCACGTGTTTCCCATCTTTGGATATCAACAAGTAGTATACAATATTACCTTTTCTCAAGGAATGTTTTTGCATTAGATACGTTCTTCCCCATGGCTGAAGCTTTCCACGAGAAATAGGAGCCAGATGGATCCACCTTACGAAAAAAGAAAAAGTATCGAGATAGACCATGAGAAAGATGAAACTCTGTAGCAAAGGTTTAGTTTAGAAGTTATATTCTCAGAATGAGATGGTAATTAAGGTTTAAGGGAGACATGAGGTGCAATTACTGTAATAAGATGGTGCAAATAGGTAAATATTAAGCTACAAATTTTGGTAAGTTAACTGTCTTAGTGCTACAAAGTGTGGAAACTGAGCTAAGACTATTGGAAGACTCTTGTTGCCAACCAACCAATACATATCCTAAGGAGGAAATACCTGATACAGTTGTGGACCCTTGTCGTCATATCCAGCAACCAACAAAGAAACTCCAAAAGGCCTAACACCACTATTAAGAAGCAAGATAATAAACTTTAGAACAAGAAATATGATCCATGCTATATAGATTCAAATTGGCAAAAGCAACATTACTTTATGCAAGTCAATGTCAAATCTCAAACTATGCACTTGAAAACTTGCGTTTTCTAAGCAAATGATTCAGTTCATATCAGACATATTGGGAATATGGGCGAAATTTAAATTTATGATAGATGTTGATGAATTTCAAACTGAATATAGTACTTACCCTGATTGAGTAAACTCTTGCATAACAGTAGCGGTTTCCCTTACAAGTTGAGTAACAGGGATGGGTTCCTGCAAAAGTAAGACTTTCTTAGATGATTGAACAACTAAATTGGCAAGAAAATAATCAGTTATGTAGAAAATCTAACACAATGGACTAAAACAATATCACATTAGTAAGGTCCAAGAAAGTTTAAGTATGGAAACTACATAACAAAACAGAGATATGATTACTTTGTACAGACGAAGATATTGCTCAGCTTGTTTCCTGCTCTTCCTAACAAGAACTCGGAAATCAGGACCCATGCCACTTCATGGAAGAAAATTCAAAAGGTTAGTACTCAACCTATAACAGAAGCAAAAAGAAACATGTAAGGATAGCTAATGAAAAACCTGTATACAACTCCAATATTAGGAGTCAAATGCTGAATCTTCTGAACCTGGGACACACGAACAAGAGAAGTTAATGCCAGAGACATTTACTGAACCAAACAATCTAGGAAAACACCATGAGCATCGATATAGGGTAATGATACAAAAATCTCAATTTACTGGGAATAAGTTTCCAGCGGTAATCAACAGGCATGTTAGTCTACCACTTTATGGTTAGGTAGGGAGATTATCAACTTACAGATGCTTCATCAACCAGGATAGAAGGCAATTTCTTCTCGGTTGCAATGACAACTCCATTAGAAGCTGCAGCAAGAAAACCATATATTTTTTGAAAGATGAGATTAAATTTCTTAACATTCATCTGGTCACTGACAAACCTTTAATCCCCAGAGATGTTTGGCCTGATCCTACAGCTGTAAGAGCATGTTCTATCTGAACCAGCTTCCCAGATGGGCTGTCTCACAAATAAAACACAGTGTAAAAACCAATGCAACACACCTATATACTTGTATGATTATACGAAGTTGGTACCTGAATGTGGTGAGAGAAAACGAGTATTGACTGTCCCCCATTTCACCTTAATAGCAAATCCGCAAAAGAAACTGTAAACACAAAGACGTCAAATCTTCTAACAATACTTCTCAAGTAAAACCAAGTGAGATCAATTTCGAAACTTTCAGAAGCAGGAATAGTATCTAAGACTACAGGGTTTCAATGTCACATCGATCAATTCAACTCAAAACAACGATTCAAGTTCCGTTTTCGCATTACATCAGTAACGAAAACAGTGAATATTCAGATCGATCCGAACCCTAGAAAAAGGGACTACTATTGAGAAGAAAACAGCTTTACCTTTAGCTTTAGATATCGAGATCGAGCGAGAGAAGAGAGATTGTAATAAATAGCTTTTAGGTTTCTTGCAGAGAAGGTTGAAGTGAGATTTTAGGAAGAAGGAAGAGGAAGGTGACCAAAAACGACACCGTTTAAGTAAATAAAAAGTAGAAGAGTAAACCACGGCGTTAAAGTAAATAAAAAGAAGAAGAGTAAACGACGGCGTTTAGTAAACAGAACGCAAACGTTTTAATAAGAAATCGCGTTTTGTACAACCAAACACGTCCTAGTCGTGTCACTCATCCTAAAGTTTTGTTCTTTTCATGGTATTGAAGTGATATGGCTTCGTCCCTTTTCTCCAGAACTTTCTTGGCTACTCGTCACTGCCTGACTCTATCTTCTATTCTTCCGCAGAAGACTCGTCATTTCGCAACCTTTTTGAATGTAAGTTGTAATTAGTTCCATTTTTGATCATCTCTCAGTTTCATGCGATGGTTGTTTCACTTCTAGTTTCTGCCTGTTTAATTGTATGTAAAATTTGGCTAGGACTAGTAGTGGATTTTCGAGTTTTGTAAGGTTTCACATAGAGGGTTGAGATTTGGAATTACAGTTGTTTGTGTGGAACTGCGATGATGTCCTCTCACTTGTGTAATCCCACTCTATTCATTGTCTACGAAGTTTGGATTTTGTTTTGGATTACTCTGAAATTAGGGACTGATTTGCGTCCAGTATGATTTCTGGTGACTTTTTTTTTTCATAGAATGAACTTGTTTGGTAGTGACAAGCAAGCGTATAGAAATGTTCTCTTTTGCATCCAGATTCTTTGGCCGTGTTCCCTCTCGGTTACAAAATCAGGTTTGAATTCGTAATGTCATGTGAGCTGAATTTGTTTGTGTTGTATTGTAACGATGATTATTGCAGAAGAGAGTGTTCAGCTCACAGTTACAGTCCGCCTATTCAGGCTCTAAACCATCATCTACCTACGCTGCTCGAGATATGACTTCTTCTGGAGTTGGACCAAAAGCTGGTTACTCTACATCATCCGTATCTACCAATGAACCTGTTGTTTCTGTTGACTGGCTCCATTCTAATCTTAGAGAGGCTGATATGAAGGTAACAATAGTTCTTGCTGTGCAGAATTTAGTCTCTGGACTTTAATCTAAAGAACAAAAAATTTAGTCTTTGAACACAGAGAATTTGCACATGCACCTGTTGAGACTGTTCTTCAAGACTCAGTCTGCCATGATTCTTATTTAACGTGTTTAATTCCTGGTCAGGTTTTGGATGCCTCTTGGTACATGCCGGTTGAGCAAAGGAATCCAATCCAAGAGTATCAAGTGAGAATATGTTCAGTTTTGTAGATAACTAAATACATAAGCTTCAAGTTTTTGTTTTGATGAGCGATATGAAGCTTTTGTATGAAAGGAAAAACTCTGCATTAGACTTAGCACACGACTTCATTTTGATTGGCTTGTATGTTGTCCTCTTCTACAGGTTGCTCATATTCCAGGTGCTCTCTTTTTTGATTTGGATGGATTATCAGACCGAAAATCAAATGTGAGAATCACCATATCTTGTTTATTTTTAAGCTATTCACTTCACATGACTATCACTTTAATAGACAGTTGAAATCTTATCAGTAAGTACCTTAATTGAAAACATATTTAGCATATTGTTGTTTCTTCCATGATAATAATTCGGAAAAATGTTTAATCTTTTCTCTGAATGTTATTTGGCTATGAACAGATTTTTCTCGAGAATTTTCTTTGGCAATGCTTCTGATTGTGGTTTCTTTGTTTCTTTTGAATTTGTATATTGTACACAAGATGCGCAACAACAAAAACATTGTATTTCTTAATTCGAATTTTATGTGACAGTTACCACACATGCTACCGACTGAGGAAGCGTTTGCTGCTGGTTGTTCTGCTCTTGGAATCAAGAACGAAGATGGAGTAGTTGTCTATGATGGAAAGGGGATCTTTAGTGCAGCTCGTGTATGGTGGTGTGTTATAGATCTCAAGTCCCTAAGAATTTTCTCTGTGTTCAATATGTTCTTAAGGTGTCATCAAATCAACAAATGCTCCTTTTTATCAATTCAGGATGTTCAAAGTCTTTGGACATGACAAAGTTTGGGTACTTGATGGAGGCCTACCGAGATGGCGTGCTTCAGGTTATGATGTTGAATCCAGTGCTTCGAGTGATGCCATTTTGAAAGCAAGTGCAGCAAGTGAGGCTGTAGAAAGAATTTATCAAGGACAAACAGTAAGTTCATTCCTAAATATGGTTTTTCCAGTCTTGTGCATCTGCAAATTGCAAATTCAGTTGGTTCGGTTTACTTATGGTCTATTGACTGGTTGTACAGATTCATCCAGTAACTTTTCAGACAAAGTTCCAGTCACATCTTGTATGGGGACTTGATCAGGTTAGCGTTTCCTAAAACAGATTTTCGTGTCACGCCTTTATGTACTTAGATAGTGTAATTAGTCAGTTTATTTTTTTCCATGATCACCCGTTCTGTTGTTCCACAAATCATATCCTTGGTGACATAGAAGCGGCCTAGCAAACTGGTTTTTATCTTCAAAGATGTCACTTTTGTTATAACCCGGTATATTGATAGATTCGATGTTTGAGATCGTTTGCTTGTAAAGCTTATGAGATATTTGGCAGGTCAAGGAAAATATGGAGGATAAGATTTATCAGCACATAGATGCGCGAGCAAAAGCTAGGTGTGTTTTCAAAGTCATTGCTTGAATTGTAATTGGATTCTATATGCTAATGGTTGACAGTGATTCAGTTGTTGTAGCATTTAATAGAGACTTTACTCTGTTTGGCAGATTTGACGGTGTTGCTCCAGAACCTCGTAAGGGAATACCGAGCGGTCATATACCTGTTAGCAAGTGTATCCCTTTTCCCGAGGTAATCGACTCTGAACTTAAATGGCTTACTGTTGTATTTGAGTTGTAGTTGGAGTTTGACACCAGAGAAAGTGATAATGCATTCTTATGCAGATGCTTGATTCCTCTCAAACATTGTTACCAGCAGAGGAGCTAAAGAAACGGTTTGAACAAGAAGGTATAACAAAATCAGTTTGTTTATGCCCATTCTCGGAGTAGTTATATTGAGTGATTACTTATCCCGCTGTTTATATGCAGAAATTTCACTGGACAGCCCAATCATGGCCTCGTGTGGAACCGGTGTAACAGCTTGTATTTTGGCAATGGTAAAATTATCATACAGAATTTAACTCATGGGCTATGATCATAAGGTAAAAAGCTGAGAGTGATTTCTTGTTTTATACTGGTCAGGGACTACATCGCCTGGGGAAAACCGATGTGCCAATCTATGATGGGTCATGGACTGAATGGGCAACCGAACCAAACTTGCCCATGGTCGGTGCTTCTTCATGAAATTCCAAGAAGAAGCTACAAGATCACAAGCCAATAAATATATCAATCAATAAGCTTGGCTTGGTGTTATCAACCAGAATAGAGGGGAACTTCTTTTCCGTTGCAATTACAATGCGGTAAAAAACCAACTACCAGAAGAGATGTACAATATTTCTTTGATCTGTATTAGCTTTCCACATCATTGACAAGCCTTCAATCCCCAGAGATGTTTAAGCATGTTAAATCAGCAGCTTCCCAAATGGGCTGTCTCACAAATTTACTGTAGTGAAAAAAACCAATGCAACAGACAAAAATGCTCTGAAGATAGATGCGTGTATGATTGATTAAACGAAGTTGGTACTTGAAAGTGGAGAGTAAGTGTCCCCACAGAAAAACTGTGAAGACAAAGAAAAGAGTGTCAAATCTTCCAACAATATTTCCATGTAAAACCCAACACGTCCTAGGGTAGTCAGCATCTTGAGCACAAAACTGGAAAAGGTGTGATAACAAATATAGTGGCTTTAACTCAATCACTCTTTGTCTGCACGCTTTTAAGGTGATAAGGCTTCGTCCTTTTTCTCCACACTCTTCTTGGATGCTCCTCATTGTCTGATTAATCCGTTCTTCCCCCAGAAGATCCTTAATCTCGCAGCTTTGTAAAACGTAAGTTGTAGTCATTTTGCTTTTGGTTTAAATTTGATCATCGTTGTTCTTCTAGTTTCTGCTCGTTCATCCGTAATGGGTTTCTGGTCTTACATTGTTTGTATAATAATCAGTTACTGAAAAATGGTCTTCTTATGTTACGCTCTGCCTATTCAGCTTTTAAAGCATCTACCTACATCGCTCGACGTATGGCTAGTTTCTCTACATCAGCGTTATCCACCAATGAACCAGTTGTTTCTGTTGATTGGCTCCACTCTAATCTTGGAAGGGCTGATATAAAGGTAATGACCGTTCTTGCTGTGTTGGATTCAGTCTCTGAATACTTATAATTTGCGCTTCTTGAGACTGTAGACTGGTTCAAGACTTTGTCTGTTATAAAAAAAAGGACTTGTTTTTTTCCTGGTCAGGTTTTGGATGCCTCATGGTACGTGCCGGTTGAGGAAAGAAAGCCATTCCAAGAGTATCAAGTGAGAATTCGTACAGTTTTGTAGATAACTAAGTAAATGAAACTCTTGCATTAGACTTAGCACATGAAATTTATGTTGTCCACTCCTACAGGTTGCTCATATTCCAGGTGCCCTCTTCTTTGATGTGGATGGAATATCTGACCAAAAAACAAATGTGAGTATTTATTTCTAAGCTATTCACTTCACATGGCTAACACTTAAGTACCAAACATTTTGAGATATTGATGTGAAATCTTTCCTGTGACCGTTGTTTGATTATGAACATCATTTTTCTTAAGAATTGTCCTATTAAAATCTTTGGCAAGGCTTCTGATTTTGCACTGCTATGTGTCTTATGAATGCACAACAAATAAAACCATTTGTGTATTGTATTGTTACATGTGACAGTTACCGCAAATGCTACCGTCTGAGGAAGCTTTTGCTGCTGGTTGTTCTGCTCTTGGAATCGAGAACAAACATGAAGTGATTGTGTATGATGGAAATGGGCTCTTTAGTGCACCTCGTGCATGGTGGTGAGTTACAGCTCTCATGTCTCTAAGTGCTTTTCTCTTTGTTCAATATGTTTTTCAAGGTGCTATCAAATCGATGAATGCACGTTTTTTATCAACTCAGGATGTTTAGAGCCTTTGGACATGACAAAGTATGGGTGCTTGATGGAGGCCTACCGAAATGGCGTGCTTCAGGTTATGACGTTGAGACCAGTGCTTCAAGTGATAAAATTTTGAAAGCAAAAGCAGCAAATGAGGCTGTAGAGAAAATTTATCAAGGACAAACAGTAAGTTTGCTCATTCATACAAATGGTTTTGCTAATGTGATGTATTTGCAAATGGAAAATTTAGTCTGTTTACCTGTGACTTGTGGTGTATGCACATCTCTGCTGCTTGGACAGGTTAATCCGATAACTTTTCAGACAAAGTTCCGGCCACATCTTGTATGGAAGCTTGATCAGGTTAGTGTTTCCTAAACTTACAGATAGTGTTATCTTTCAATTCATTTACTGTTCCACAAATCAAATCTTTTAGTGACATTGAAGCTAATCAGCAAACTGGTTCTCCATCTTCAAAGACGTCACTGTTATATACGTCAGAATATTGATAGGTTTGATGGTTGTAGATAGTTTTCTTGTAAAGTAATTGGATGATTGACAGGTTAAGGAAAATGTGGAGAACAAGACTTATCAGCACATAGATGGACGTGCAAAAAGTAGGTAAGTAGCCAAAGTTATTGCTTATTCTGGATTTTGTTATCCCACTCTATTATGCTAAAGGATTGGAATGGGTTCTGCTTGCTTTAGCATTTGATGTATAACTTACTCGTTTCACAGATTTGATGGTCTTTCTCCAGAACTTCGGAAAGGAGTACCAGGCGGTCATATACCTGGTAGCAAGTGTGTCCATTATCTCCAGGTAACTAACCTTGAACTTAAGTTGCTTACCATTGTATTTGACTTGTAGTTGGAGATTGCTTTGACACCACAAACTATGATAATAATGTATTCTTATACAGATGCTTGATTCCTCTCAACAGTTGCTACCAGCAGAGGAGCTAAAGAAACGGTTTGAACAAGAAGGTATAAAGAAAAAATCTGCTTGCTAAAGCCTATTCTCTAAGTAGCTATGTTAGGCGATTAATTAATTAACCGTTTGTCTGCAGATATTTCACTGGACAGGCCAATTATGGCCTCTTGTGGAACCGGTATTGTTGCTTGTATTTTGGCACTGGTAACTAAATTCTCATACAGAATTCAACTCATATACTGAGATCATATGGTAAAAATTTGAGGTTGATTGCTCTCTTTTTTTTAACGGGTCAGGGACTTTATCGTCTGGGAAAAACCGATGTGCCAGTCTATGATGGATCATGGACTGAATGGGCATTTGAACCAAACTTGCCCAAGGAGTGTTCTTCTTCATGAAAGTCCAAGAAAAGACTACCAGATTACAAGGCAGTGGACATATATAATAAATAAATTTGGCTTGGTTCTACTTCTACCCCTTGTATGGGTTTTATTTTAGCTGAGAAATGGACAAGTGTCGCTTTACACATTATTCTTGGATTCTGTATTGTTATAAAAGGTCCTGTTGAACATCTAGTAAATTGTTTATTACTCTCAAATACAGACCTTCCCAGTCATCTTGTTATCACACAGTTTGTTTGATGAAGGAAGCAATGTTATCTCATCATGGTTGTGCTAAACTTAATAATCATCTAATAACTACTGTTGTTGACAGACAAAATGACCGCGTGGCCTAATGGATAAGGCGCTCGCCTCCGGAGCGGGAGATTGTGGGTTCGAGTCCCACCGTGGTCGTTTCTTTATTGTTTTTAATCTACCGATTTAGAGCAAAGATAAAGCAAATCCACTGATAATGTAATTTCTTTAATTGTGCTTTAAGAACTTTACATCTATAGTCAATCATGATGCAGAGCTTCTGTGGATCTGAGAAATCACTTTTCTCTCCTGAACATGAAAACGAGAACCGGTGCTAATGGCCGGTTTAACATTTGGAATTTGCAGCAGACCCAGTCACTGACCAGTAAACCCGACCCAAAAGCTTCAACAACTTCTAGCTCTTCCCTGAACAAACAAAACCAATTCACATCAACAACAACAAAATGGACCAAACTATGTCGAAGTAGCAAACCAAAGTTTTACATTCCATCTTATTGGATCAACAGAAAAAATCTTTAAGCGGCATTTCTTACCTTCCACCAGGATGACCAATGTAAACTACCAAGCTAATGAGGCCACCAGGCATTAAAATTCTCTCAGCAGCCTTCAATGCCGATAATGTTGTGCCCGAGACAGTGATTATCGACTTGTTTCCGCCTGGAAGATACCCCAAATTGAAGGCTACCATCCTAATATCATCAAAAAAAAAAAAAAATTCAACTTTTAGTGAAGCCTAAAGCGGCGAGTAAATTTTCTAGAAATTCATCAAAACGTTGCATCGGATCATCGAATTTACAGTGTACCTCACACGAGAGTTTTCAGGGACAATCTCTTCCATCTTACTATGACAGATGTTAAAGAGTTTGACACATTCCTTCTGCATTTCTTCAGCAAAATGGAACAAGACTCAATATTAGTAACAACCTTAGTGACGTCTGAACAGAACCATACTGGTATGGAAACGAACTTTGGTCAGCATCTAACCTCATTTAAACTAACAGTTTGATCCAGCAGAGAGGAAGTGCTCTCAATAGCATCTTTTTGAATATCCAATGCATAGACACAACCACCACAACCATCAGAGGAATCATTCATAACCATCTTCAACATTGCTAAAGTATCATTCCCGTTTCCACACGTAGCATCAACGACCATATCCCCTTTATGTATAACCTGTTCCCACACACTGAAAGGTAAATAATCAGCCGTGACATGAACATTATAAGCAAGTTCTTATGTAGCTAAAAGCATCAATAACCNTTAAACCATGTATTCAAACACAAGCTTTGAAGCCTCCTCTTCAAACTCAATCAGAATTGGGCCACGACATCAGTAAGCAGCCCAACAAGCCCATTATTCATCCTCCAACGGTCACTACAAAGATAAGCACAAAGACTGCAAAAGAATCTTGTGCAAGGACAGTCAAACCAACACCTCAGCACCAAATACAGCTGTGCAACAGATTTGATGCTCTGCAATCTCTTGGATCTTGTGCTGATCAATGACTACAAGGACACCTGGAGTACTCTGGTTAATTTGCTGACCATAGTCAGATGTCTAGTTGCTCTTATATAAGCCTAATCCTTGTAAATGACACTTCCTCAAGCAATAATAATAATATGTTTCTCTTTCATTTAGCTCTTTGAGCTCTGTTTGTCTTCATGGTATCAGAGCTCAGCCGATCCATGGCTGACTCCTTTTCAGTTTCTGCGCTTAGTGTTACTCAAAGTGTTACTGTCAAACTCACAGAGAGAAATTACTTGCTTTGGAAATCTCAGTTTGAGTCCTTTCTTGCTGGACAACTTCTGTTGGGATATGTGAATGGAGCTGAAGCATGTCCACCAGCAACCATCCAGTCTGCAGATGGGAATTCAGAGATCAGTAATCCAGAGTTTATAAAGTGGTATAGGCAAGATCAGGTGGTGCGTTCGTGGATTCTTGGCTCACTATCTGAAGAAATCCTGTCCCATGTGTACCATCTAACCTCTTCACAAGAAGTTTGGTTTGGATTAGCCTCTCACTTTAACAAGGTATCAACTTCTAGACAGTTTGAACTTCAGAGAAAATTACAGAATACCTCTAAGATGAACATGTCTATGGCTGAATATCTCANTTCCTCATGTGGGATACATAAAATCTGAAAATTTAAGCACTTACACATGAGCTACTTCTGTTGCCTTCTTCCTCCCAAATAGATAACCAACGAAAACATCCTCTAGCCCTGAAACCAAACAATAAAAGAGACAAACTTCAAGCACTATCTATAGATACACGGTTTCATACTAAAATCAGGTTCTGAGTGACCCAGTATCAAGTAATTTTACCTTGAATTGGAAAATTTGATGAATCCGAAGCAGACGAGCTCAAAGCAGCAGCACGAGAACGTCGAATTCTGGGGAAAGGGTTTCTTTGAAATGCATTTCGGAAACCGAAGGACATTAGAGTCTTGCGGAAAGGAATCGAGCAAGAGCGCGACAATGTAGAGGATAACATTGACATCTCTGCTCGCAACAATAACGCAGTTGCCATTACAGAAGTTTTAAACAAAGCTTCGATCTGCTCTGAAAAGCATTTTCTTCCTAAAGAAATCAATATTCTGGGCTCTATCTTCGGCCCAAATAATCATAGAGGAAGCTTACGACGTCGTTTCACTTTACAATTGAGGTAAAGCAAACTTTAGTGTGAAATTTCCAGTTAGAGTACATTTGTTACTGTATCATGAATTATGGGAATAATTACGTGAGAATAATTCTATTTGGTTCACAATTTTTCACACTAACAAAAAGTTTTTATCTGCACTATGTTCCTGATAGATAAATTTTTAATTTTAATTCGATTGTGATGTTGTAATGAATGATTCTACTTGCACCACGTTGAAGATCTCCTTAAAATTTATTTATGTTGGCCAACATATACGTATATATAATAGTGTTTTAATATCGATTTAGAAACTTATCAATGAAAAATGTTAACCTCCTCTTCCTATCAATATTTTAAATCTCTTCCGAAGTCTGTGTGAAATGATCTAATGCATTGTAAAGGGTTTTTTAATTTTCATGATGAACAAATTTTACTTAAAATAATGATGAACACTTACAAATTTGGTCTAAAAACAAATTAAAGAGAAAATTGCATTTTACTCCAAGAAGTTCCATCATAATGTACACTTCATTGAACTCTAAAGGAGAAGAGAGAAAGAAAAAAAAAAATCTTAAAAATATAGTCGTTATTACTCATTACCGCTAAAAATATTCAAAATCAATGTAATCAGGATCACTACTCCTTATAGTTTTACCACCCATCTTCTTCTTCATCTCCCCATCGATTTCCGCCACCGACAAAGCTGGCGATGCCTCCTTCTCCTTACTCACATAACACGAGAAATCCACCGGCTCAGGCAAATGCGGCGGTGTATCACCGCGAATCAATGCCCAATTCACACCTTCAAAGAAAGGATGTTGCTTTATCTCTGTCGCGCCTCGCTTATACGCAATTCTCTTTTGTGGCTCTTTTACCAACAAACCTTTGATCAAATCTTTCGCAGTCGAACTCACCTGAGAATTCTCGGGGAATCTCAAAGGTTGCCCGACCACATTATAGAGCGTTGCTTTGTTTCCTTGTCCTTTAAAAGGTGTAGCTCCATGGAGAAGCTCGAAGATAAAGATTCCGAATGTCCACCAATCTACGGCGCTTCCGTGGCCTTCATTTCGGATAATCTCGGGAGCTAAATACTCGTGTGTTCCAACAAATGACATTGATTTAACGTTTGCCGGCTCTGCCATTAGTTCTGGTAATGAACCGTCGAAATCAGATTTCGATTTTCGCGTTTTCTTGGAGGACTGGAGTATTTTTGGCAAGAATGTTGATGGTTGATAACATCCTTGGACCACTGCGTCGTCCTCAATGCTTCCGGTGGTTCCAGCTACGTGGACGGAGGAAGATTTGACTAGTGTTGGATTGACTGAACAGCGGAGTGATAAGTCGAAATCAGAGAGCATAATGTGACCGTCATCTCGAACTAGAACGTTCTCTGGCTTTAAATCTCGGTATACTATTCCGAGCATGTGTAAGTATTCTAATGCTAATAACACTTCTGATGCAAAGAACCTGTTAAACAACAAAACCAAATATTTCATTCATAATTTTGACATGAAACAAACCGGAATCATACAGAAATGAATATAAAGATGGTAAAACAATTCCATTCAATTCGACATTTTATGTATGAACTATTTTTCAAAAATGTGAAAAAGCTAAACATTTGATGTATATTCTAAATGGTAAAAGCTAGTGAATCACATTTTCAAAGCCAATTCTATAGTTTGATTTGGTTTAAAACTCTGTTTTGCCCTGTTTCAATACTCTGTTTCNCAAGGAATAAAGATTGCCTCCGCTACAAAACTCCATAACCAAGCAATAGAATTTATCAGTCTCGAAATGAGAGTAAAGAGTAGGCAAGAAAGGATGATCAAGCTGAGACAAAATCTCTCTCTCCGTCTGAGCTCTTAGCAGCTTGTTCCTGCTCACGAGCGAAGCCTTATCCATCACTTTCATCGCGAAATACGTCGTCGGGTTTGCTCTTTTGAGCTCAACGAGATAAACACTTCCGATATCTCCATACCCCAGCCGCTTCAAAACTCGAAAATTGCTGATTCCGAGCTTGATTCCTCTCGATGTAAGAGAGTTCACCGCATCCCACCTAATGTCTCCTCCTGTGTGAGGCTTAGAATGATTACTAGATGATGCGGTTTCAATGCTGTTGCTTCTTGAGCTCTTATTACTATGAACAAGACGATTGTTTTGTTTTATGATTAGATGCTGTTCTTCGATCTCCTTTGTCTTTTCATCGATTGGCTTATGCTTATCTTTCCGAGATTGTTGTTGAGATTTTTGGTTTGATGAGTTTGAGGCTGAGTTACGTTGATGACTCGTCTACACAAAGCCAACAACAGAACATTAGGATTAAGAGTTTTATGTACAAGAATAATTAAGATGTAAATCTAACAGTAATATGATGATATGTGTACACTTTTTTTTTTTATATATATATAACCCTTATAATCCAGAGTGATCTGAATTTTTACTACCTACTGATCATACTATAAATACACCGAATATTCTATATGATCTAAAGTATGACATCATTTCAATTCGTCAAATAAAAGTGCTTAAGTTAACTCTTATCCAAAAGATGATAAAACTATATCGGAGTAATAATTTACAGTGAAGAGATTACCTCCGGCGAAACAATCTTGTTTCCGGGTTTCAGCAGCATGGTGGCAAGGAAGAACTGCGAGAATTTTTAGATCAAAAGTTGTCCTGCTTTCCACGCAGTAAGTATAATGAATTCAATATTTTGTGTCTTTAAAGCATCAATTTTGGGTTGACTTCATTTGATCATTTATATTCCGACATTACTTGTTGTCACGAACATAACAAAGCTTCAATGTGGACGAAGATAGGTGTGCTTCACGTCGTAATCTTAAAAACAATTTTTTCTTTTTTTTTTGGTGTGTGTAGGAAAAATTAAATGTTATTTAATGTATTTTTCATGTCTATAGTTTTGGGAACCATCAAAGACTTTTGAGCAAGATTTTGTTTGTTTGTTTCAACCATATATTAATATTGTTTTGTGGAATCAAAACTGCAAAATCTCATTTCTTTTTATCAAAA
>OVAF01001012.1:0-27379 GCA_900406245.1 Odontarrhena argentea
CATGGCAACCTCTCATGAATAGTTAGGAAGAGGAACCCTACTTTATTATATAAGATTCTAATTTGGATAAAGATTGATATATTTTTTTCATATACAAAAAAAAATGGATATATGTGATTAAAAAAGTGGGTATATATGATTAAAGGTAAGAGAAATATATATAAGCGGTATGATTCAAGTATGTTTATGTATATGAAAAAGTGGGTATATATGATTAAAGGTAAGAGAAATATATATAAGCGGTATGATTCAAGTATGTTTATGTATCTGCTATATGCGGTATGTTAAATATATATATATATATATATATATATATATATATATATATATATATATATATATGTGTGTGTGTGATTTTCCCACTATATATATCTCTATATACATTGTGAGATACATTGTCATACGTGGCAATCTATGAGAATATTTGACATTCTTTCATTTTTGTTATAAAACTATTTTTATTTGATTGGTTATTATTTCATTTCATTAAAAGTCCTTTTCATTTCTCTAGATCCATTTACGAAAAAACTCATTAAACCCAACTCTATATTATTGTTTACCAAAGTCCGGACTATTTTCAAAACCCTTATTGTTTACAAAAACCTAAACTAATTTGAAAATCCTAGATTGAAATATTTACGTACAACTTCTTGCATATACCAAAATTCCTTGCCCAAAATATTTGTCACACCACCCTTACTCTTTAAGGTGCTATACGTTGCTCTTATTTATATGGAAAAAACCCCTGAAAACACATGAATTAGATCACATTTGCCAGAAAAATACACGAATGTTTTTCATTTGCATATTAATACACCAAGTGAATTTCGTTTTCATATTGATACACAAACTCAAAAATTTTGTTATTTTCTTACACAACGTCAAAAATAAATTTTGAAAACCCAATTTTGTCGTCATCTTTCTTCCTCAAATCAATTTGTTATTAGTTTTTGAATAAACCCCAAAATAAATATTTAAAAGTGCAAAAAAATTTGAAATAAATTTTAAAATGTTTTCTGATATTTATAATATTTTATAGGGTTTTAGAGTTTAAAATACTAAGATTTAGGGTTGAAACCTAAATCCCAAAACTCTAAATCTTAAAAACCGTTTTAAACCCTAAACCCTTAAAATATAAACCCTAAAAACATAAAAATTAAACCCGAATAATTATTAAATACTAAGACCCATATCTACAAATTTTCAACCCTAAATCCTAATATATTAAACCTAAATGTTACCAATCCAATTGGATTACCCATTTTAAACTCCGAGTTCTAATTTAGGGCTTAAAATTTTTTAGGATTTAGGGTTTAAAATCTATATGGTTGGGTTTTAGTATTTAGTAAGTATTTGGGACAAAGTTTTAAGTTTTTTGAGTTTTTTTAGGGTTTAGGGTTTAAAACCTTTTTAAGGGTTTAGGTTTGAACCTTGAACCTTAAGATTCTAGCTAAACCCTAAAATCTTAAAAAATATTATAAATTTTTTAAAAATTTATTTTAAATTTGTTTTCAGTTTTTAGTATTTATTAATGGTTTTATTTAAAATCTAAAAACAAATTGATATGAGAAAGAAAGATGAGTGCAAAATTGGATTTTCATTTTTATTATTGACGTCGTGTAGGATAATAACAAAATTTATGAGTTTGTTTATTAATACAAAGACGAAATTGACTTGATGTATTAATATGGCAACGAAAAAACGTAATGTATTTTTCTGGTAAATGTGATTCAATTCGTGTATTTTTCAGGTTTTTTTCCTATTTGTATATATATATATAGGTATATGTTTGGTGTTTTTTTAATTAGTTGTGTGGTGATTGCTCTGGCGCACCGTTTGATTTATCTTTTTAATTAGCAATTACATGTATGGTTGGTTGTGTTTAATTTAAAGATAATGTGGTGTGATTAAATATAACTTTTCAGTTTGAGAAGAGAAAATTCAGCGATAATAAATATTGGTAGTCTATTTTATAAAAACTATTTCTTTAAAAATTTTGGGTTTTGTATTTATATTTTAGGGATTTATATTGGTTTCATTAGAATAGAAGGCTTGGGTTGATTTTTGTTTTTGGTTGATAACTTTCTAGCCTTCTTTTGTTTTATAATTATATTAATATTTTTTGGCATCGACTTGGTTATCTTTAATTTTAATCATGATTGAGTTAAAATAGAACGTACCTAAACTGATATGTTATATCATATTTTTTTCTTTTTAAACTTATGATATGTCTATCGAATATGAATTAACAACCTAAATAAATTTATTTTATTTGGTTTTAGGATTATTATTAACATAGCTCTTCATTTATAGATAAAAAAACATATTTGCGCATGTAAATTATCTAGTATAACATATAAGCATACTTGAATCATCGGTTCATTTATCAGATGATGATACCATATGAATTGTAGTTATAGCATAACCTTTCACTAACGATATATATATATGTATATCAAAAACTGAATGTGGCGATGGTTGTTGATTAGGCATCTAAAAAACACAACAAAGAAGAGATATCAGACTATGGAAAAACACAAGAAGATGTACTTAGAATATTTCACCGGAAGAGTAGGAGAAGATGCTGTTGGGGAAATGAAGAACACTATACACTCGTTAGAAAAAAAAAATCGGTCAAGCTATGTGGAATCGACTGAATGGGTATCTCCTGAAACCTTCGTGAACCATATCCTTACGGATTCAGTTTTCATAATGGAGTTAATAATCAGACTTCAAGAAAAGTTTTCGATGTCCAAATGACATAATTTGGGGAGACACTAATTACACTTCAACGGTGAAAGCAGATCTGATGTTGCTCGAAAATCAACTTCCCTATTTCATTTTCGAAAAACTGTTCGGTTCAGTTATGGATAAATTTAGTGATCGAATATAAGTCGGTGGAACAACTCATCCTGAACTTATTTTCCCTGAAGATAGTAAACAAAGTTACAGAGTTCATGCATTTCACGGACATGTACCGCTGCGTTTACGAGGAATCTCTTGAGGGATATCCACCACTGAATGACTTTAGTGGGGCAGCGATAGTGAAGATGGAGAACGCGGACAACCTAACCCGTGCAGGATGCAGCGCTTCTTCTAAGATTATATTAACGAAAAGAATACTATTTTGAACCCTTCTCTGTTTCAGACATGGGATCAACTAAGTCCCTCAGAAAGAGCCAAGTTTCACCCCACGTCATCCGATCCAGAAGAGCCGTTGGACTCAATCCGCATGGGAAAGGAGGCTGGTGACTATTCGCTGAGACGTCGCTTATTGATGAATTTCCATGCTGATGATACTTCTGATAGGATTCTACGAAATGTCATTGCATATGAGCAGTGCCATGTTGGCTTGACACCCTTTACTTCTAACTACATACGTTTCATAAATTTCTTAATTACTAGCACAAGAGATGTCGAGGTACTCACAGCGGAAGGTACAAACATTTATTTAACTGATATAATATATGAGCATTGATGGATAACAACAATTAACAAACATGTTTTGCTGGAACACAGGGGTGCTTACACACGATATGGGTAGTCCGCGATTGGTGGTGGAAATGGTGAACAAATTAAACCGTGGCCTGAATGAACCAGGAAACTCCCAATATCACAGCATAGCCGTGAACCTCAGGGCTCACTATAAATCTCGCATGAAAAGGTGTTGGGGCATTCTCAATACAGTCTACTTCAGCGACTTGTGGAAGGGAACAGCTACCATAGCCGGAATACTTCTCTTATTTTTAACTCTAGTTGGAACGGTGGCTTCGGTCATCCAAGCTTACAAGAGTTTCAAGTGAACTATATATCCCTATCTATCGGCTAATACTTGTTTCCAAGTCTTCTTTTTTGATGATACATATCTTTTGGTAATTTTGTTTTTCTGTTAATATTAGGCCACAACATACAAAAGCCCTTTAGCTTAATTAATCCCTACAAAAGTCGAGGAGAAGACTCGACCAAGAATATGATATGTGGTTTCTATTATAAGTCGACTTACAACTATGACTAGACTAAAATCATTTTATATATTTTCTTGGTAATTGGCCGTTTAATTTTGTAAAAGAGAATAGCAGTGTGTTCTGGCTCGAATAATTCTATATTAATTTCCATGTTATTTTAAAATGTATGAATTTTCTTTTTCTCTTAACACCAACTATTTCATTCCGTGTTCCATGTTGAATGTAATAATCGAATAGTTCATGTACTTGGATTTTTAATGGACTTGACATAAAACTATTTTAATTAGCCAAACATACGTGAGTTGTTACTTATGGGAATCAAACTCGGGATATGCGTTTACGCCTCGGCCTCAACTTATTTTATCACTACAACACAACTACTTCGCTATATTTTTTTATGTTATATTAATATACTTGGGTGGTTATTTGTGTTAAGTTTTGTGGGAATCCAACTAAAAATCAATGGATAATTAGTAGAGAGGTTGAATCCCTTTTATATATTACTAGGGGTAAGTCCGCGCTACGCGCGGTTAATATATTTTTATCGATTATATATTAAGAATATTAAATTACTTAATATATTTTAATATATTTACTTAATATATATATATATATATGATTTTTGATATAAATTATTTATAACATATATTATTATAATATATTTCAAATTATGAGATTTTTAAAAAATATCCTATAAATTAATTACAAAAACTACACCTTTTTTCAAAACTCTCAACTTCACTATTTTCTTTTCTTTTATCCCTCTCATCAAAAAATGTTCATCAAATGTCGTTTTTTTTCTTCAGAAAATATTATATAGTATTAACAAAATTAAATGTTTATCACAATTCTGTAAACCCCATTATTGTTTGACATGAATAAGTTGCATCATAAATCTCTAATCATTTACTTGCAATGAACAACTCGTCTTTTTATTTATTCATTTATGATTCACTATGATCAATTCTTGACATGATATCTTCAGTTTTAAGAACCTAAATAAAATTTTGGATGTCACGTCCATTAGATATTAAGATGATGGAAAAAAGTTTGCGAAGAAATCTAGCAACTAACAATCATTCAATCTTTAATTACAATTTCAATTATGAGGATTGAATGATGCCTTTGTCATACTCTAAGGATTGCATAAGACATAAAGTACAACTCCCGTGTTTTTTCTTTTCAGTATAACGACTCTCTTGATTTTTCAAATGTCACACTCATAGATCTTTGTCGGAATATTATAAAAAAAAAACTTAAAGAGCTTTATCTTACTCCTCACTTACTCTTCTAATAACCACTTACATGATTCTCTTCTTTCCCTTTTTTTTTTATCTTGACATTAACAAAATAGGCAAGAGATAAAAATTCAAGAGCCGCGACAGCATAGATGAATTTTTTTTTTTAATTTCCCTCTTTGCATGTAGCGACTTATACCCCCTTCATGACCACCTACTTAGCTTCTCTTTAGACAACGCAAAGGATTCCTCCATACTATATTAGCTTCCCTTCATGGACCCTTTACATTATCATTTTGTATTCGTCTCTTCTTGGTCTCCCGACCTTCTTCAATAATTTCACTAACCCTTGCCTATGTTTCCATATTATGAAGTCAACGGATTAGAGCTTCTTGGAATAGCAAACTATTTAAAGAAACAATTTCAGTTTAAAGGGTCTCACTTTGTGGTATGTCTCTCACCAGCTCATGTACTTTCCTTTTACTCCATCCTTTGGTACATTTTTTTCATCTTCTCTCTGTCTATTGGTATCTCTTCACGGCACTGCCATACGATACGATATCTTAGGCTCTCGAAAATCAAGATGCGAAGGTTCCTTATGGTCGTTTTCTTACCGGAATGTCTTGTTAGTTGGGTTTGCTTCTTCATACAGAAAACACAAAAAACTCTGATTTCAAGAAAAATCATATGGAGTTTAAGGGTCTAAATCTATTGTTTTCAAAGAATTATATAGATAACGTATTAACTAATACCTTAGGAATTGTAGCTATCTCCTCCTCTCTTTTTTACACTTACCTGGCCAAAATAATAGGAAAATTTTGCAGTCTGTATGTCAGTAAATTAATTATCAATTTAAATTCCAAGGAATTTAAGCAAATACCTCCTGTTTTGATATAGTAATTTCTTAATATTTTGCCTCAAATAAAGAGTATCTCATAACTGTATGTGCTTTCACTTTTTTGAGCAAATATAGAGCCTATAAAAAATAGTGTCACTGATAACCAGCAAGATATATAATTTAAGTTGAAGTTGAAACATGTTTTAATTGGATGTATATAAAGTAGATCAGAGTGGATTATCACCTGTTTTGTAAAATGGTGAAGTACGAAATAGTAATGGTTCTCATCCAATAGTATATGCTTTTTAATGCTACCATGTTACATGTACATCCACTTCTTGCTCTCTCATGCTTCTCCATGAAGATATGTGAGTGATCCTTTCCTCCCTTGGCCATGAGCACTACCACGTTAGTACATTTATGCAAAGAGTCAAAGATGAACGTACAACATCTTGTGTTTTTTTTTCTATTCGTCCCAACAAAAGCACACAAAATTTAATGATAACTAAAAATGAAAAACGAATCAACCAATTACAAAGATATAGTTCCAATTAAGAGGTGGAAAACACAAATACAAAAAATGAAAATGCTAGTCACATTAAGGGTTTCAAAGAAGTGAATACAAAAATAACATATTTTCTATACAACTCTTTATTCACTTTATTGAGGTTTTCCATGTTGGCTCCTCGTTCTAGGGTATAAGCTTGCAATATAAATCAAGATTGTTTAGACACTAACTAAGGAGAATACTAAAGAAAGAAAGAAAGCAAAGAAACAAATTAGATGAGATAAGAGGAAGAGAAGAGAGGGTTGCACATATGTCAAAGAAGATACGTAAAGCTTCAACAAACCATTTGGCATCCGCCACAAATCTCAAGAAATCCAAAGATAAGTTTCATCTTTTTACCACCATATTATTTAGTATAGAAACTGATGAAACTAATATAATAACAGAAAGATGAACCTAGGTAATATAATAACAGAAAATTGCAGAAAAAAAATAGATGAAGAGCTTACTTTACACAAATGCAAAAGACAAAGGTCTCTTTCTTAACCTCTTATATCCTTTGCTTTAAAGAAAAATATAAAATAATCTAAACTTTATGGTATTCCCTATCCCATACCATGAACTTTATGTTACTATAAGCAAATATTTATTAATCTCTAACCAAGAAAAATGGAGCTCTTGATGAATGACTACAAACTTGCACTATCTCATTCACTCTCTGCATCATATATAAGGAACCACCAAAACATACAAACACTTGAAAGAGATTAAGTAAAGCATGTATAGCTACTACCGAAATCCACATAACAGACCAAGGCTTCTGCTTATGGCAATTACAACCTAAATCAACAGAGCTTAATTCTCAAGCACTTAGTCGTATTGCAAAGAGGGATCAATCGGGAAACAACCTAGAATAAAAACTGAAAAGATAGGAATGGTTCCATGAAGAGACTTTAGAAGGAGATCGAAGGGAGAGTGATATATACCTGATTTATACAGTTGACAAAGCCACCATTGGATTTGTGGATACGAGATGGGAAGAAGAACCAAAATCACTATTGTAGCTCAACAATGTTCTCATCTTGATCTTAGCGAATCTGAATCCAGAAGAACACATAAACTATAGCAAAAAAAAACTGAAAAATGACATTGAATACCATATAAGACACTCTAAGCAAATGATCATGGATTGCTATGAGAATGAATGAAATCAGTGAAAACTTACTGTTGATATCAATCTCAAGGTTTGGTTTTTTGTTTTGCTGCAGAATTACTGTTGAATACAATACCCGGGCAAAAGTTTCATTCTCTTGTTCTTCTTCAAACCAATAGATCGTACCTCACTCGCCGAAACTGAAAGTGGCTTCTCTGATTCGCTACGATTTCCATCACTTGGGGGTTGCTATATTCATCTTCCCTTTACTTTTTGGCTATGATATTACGCATGTGATTTTTATAGCTTGGGGGTTGCTATGTTTAAGATCATAGGTGAGGCAGAAACTTACGCCTGTGATTCCGCAACAGGGGCTTGGCTACTTTATAATCCACACAAAAACCATCTAATCACATAAAGTTAGGATTTTAAGGAGAAAAGAAAAGATTATTAAACTTACTTCAGAGAAACGGAGCAAGAGATTCCGAAGTTGACAGTTGTAGCAAGAGGTGGAGGAAGAAGATGACAAAACTGATTTGAAACATGCCGTAGTTCATGGTGCCATTTTTTGTTGATGTTGAGTTGTTTACGATGTGCAATAGCTTCTCCGATTCCTTTCTCAATAAATCATAACCCGTGGTCATCTCTGCCGTTTTTGATCCGTAGCTTTGACGAAATTTTTAAGAGAAGGATCGAATTGAAGGTAAATGATCATTTATATTGGTGTCCATTAAATGGAATGGGTAATGGTTATTGATTTGGGATGTGAAGAGACTCTGAAACTGTAGGTTTCGCATAAAGTGGAGAGAAGAAGAAGAAGTCAAAGAAGAAGTAAATGAAGAAGAAACTTAAGAGCATCTTTAATGGTAGAGGTCTTAAAATTGGGGTCTTCATGGCCAATAAAAAGATAACACCTGTAAGATCAGTGTCTTAATGAATGTCTAAAGGTCTGTGGGAAGACACTCGATTGTCTCTCTTTTATCTCTTTTCATTTTTTATTATAATTTATATTATAAAAAATTGCTAAGACATCTTTAAAAAGTTAACGTTGGAGATGGTCTAAGAAAACTAAATGGTTATTGATTTTCTACGATTTTAGGTTTGTTTTGGGCTTTATTCATTCTGATAAGCCTAGTTATTTGTTTATTTATCCGTTACTTAAAAAATGATAGTTAGGTAGAACTTTGCCACGTGGCATTCAAGGAGGAAGGATAAAAAAGCTGATGTGGACACACTCTTGTCCCTTTCTCTGTCCCTTTTGCCGTAAGGAATTCTTTTTCTAGAGTTTTATGAAACGTAGTGCATGTGAAAAGTAATCTGATGAGACTTTTGCTGTTGAGTTAAGGTCTTCAAAATTATTTGTTGTTTGAACCTAAATTGGATCTTCACAGCTGACTGGCATAACATAAAGAATAATTCGTGAGCCAATACTTACTACTATGGTCCATTGATCATTAAGATAATGTAAGAAAGAAAAGTACCTCTTCAAGCTTTCTTTTCTGTGTTCACTGGTTAAGCATCCCTGTTTCACCAGTAATATTCCCAAATAACAAAAGCACCAACGTTAGAAAGCTTACAATTCTAGCACTAAAAAAATCCACTTGATAGATAGCTTGCCTGCTGAATGTTATCCTGCTTTTTGGGACGCTGTAAAACCGCGCAATGAACTCTCGCATTGTTAATAGGTATAATGAAACGGATCAGAATCTAAACAGCAACAAAAGGCAGACCCTTTCCAGAATATTAATCTGCAGAACAGGATACACCAGTGGGTAAAGGTATGAGCTAGTAAGATTTGCTGCACAACTGGCGGCTTTGATTTGTCGTCATATTTATATAAAGTCACTGATACAAATATAATGTATCGATCCTCAAGGGTTTATAGGTTGGATTTCACATATATAGAAATTTTGTTAAATGCTTACCAGATGCTTTTGGTGGTTTCATAGCCATCTCTGTAGGTACTTTATCTCCTCCCACTGTAGGTTGTGCCCCATTGCAGTTTGACCCAGTTTGATGCTGATCATGGGGTTTATCACTGGGAATTCACAAACTGATTTAAAATTCATTGTCGCACATGACTAAAAATCTAAACATATAGAAATTTTGTCTCACATTAGGGTTACAAATAAGTGACTTATCATGTTTAGCCTAGGGGTGCCAAATGTATTAGTATTTTCTTTTAGAATGTAAAATAATTCATATACGAAAGTAGTAATACGTAATAATTTTTATATAAAGTGATAACGGTGTTTTTGGCACCCGATAAATCAAATACAATTTATACCCATCTAACATCCGAAATTAATGGATGTAGTATGGAAGGGGTCGAACACATGGACCAGTGAACAATCTAGACTAGTAATGAAATGTGAATAAAGTAAATACGAAACAAGGAAACAAATAACGATGATGATGATGAACAAGTAACCAAAATAACACGAGATCTAGTAATCAAGAGATGATGATGAGGATGACTACAACTAAACAGTAGGAAGGATGATGATTAAGGATGTAAATAATAATAAGAAAGGGTTAAGACTCATAGAGGTTCGTAAAGTACAAATCAAGTAGTAGACTCTCGAACCGGTATCGATCGACACACTGCAAAGGTGTCGATCGGTTCAAGGAGGGTGTCGGATGACACCACAAGTGGTGTCAATCGCTACTACTCTGAGTTTTCTAGTTATTTAGTTAGAACACACGTTACGACACACGTTACGATCCACAAAGCAACCAAGAGACGTTTATGGGTGATCTCTTCTCATCTTACTAAGTATCTATAGGAGCAATACTAGTAAGATGAGAGCATTGAGATCATTGTTCAAATAATCATAAGTAAATCAAAAAATTCTTTATGCTAGTGGTGATCCATCAATTCGCCATAGTTGGTCATGATCAGATCCCGACCTGTCACTGCCATGGTGTTGTCAATACCGCTTGGATCCTAGAACCTTTCGCCTGAGGGTGTCACCTATTTCGACTAGCATCTAAAGATCCTCTCTGGTCAGAGATGGCATAGAGACCATATTACTTTAGAGAACATCATAGAAAACTAGAAGCAATGCACTATTCTACTAACAAGATATGTACACCTCTACTACTTCATAAATCTCAACAAGATAACTACTCACACATAACGAATGAATAAGACATAATGAAATTAAAAGAGAACTTTATTGTAAACGCACCAAAAGAGGTGTAAAGAGTGGATGATTCTATTACAAAGGCTAAGAGAGTGTTTATATAAGGTGGAGGCACGAGCTAGGGTAAAAAGGTGTGTTTGAGAAGCTTTAAGATACTCGAATCAGATCAATCGTCTTATGGAAAGTTGCTATTTCTGTGTCCGAGTAGGTGTCGATCGCCACTAGTGTGTGGTGTTGATCGTCACCATTGAAATATCTTCTTGGGAACTTCATATTGGGTGTCGGTCGCCATACTCGCCACCTTGGTATGGTGTCGGTCGTCACTCTACAGCAGGAATCCTCATTTTTCGGTTCTTGCTCCTTTACTTGATGAAAAACATTGGTCTTCTTCCAAAGTCCACAACCCCCCCCCCCCCCCCCCCCCCCCCCTCNAAAACACTCTTAAATAGTAACAACGAGGGGAAAATCCCCTTAAAAGATAGCTACGACGATATGGAGAAGATGTCCAAATCACGTCGTATCATAAAGTTATACGCCCATGTTTGTGAATCGAAAACTAATTTTCAAATTTGATTTTTAATTTTTTTTTTCATTTTTGGTTTATAATGTATGATTTTGCCCTAAATTTTGGAAATTAAGACACAAATGTTCAAATTAAAAACTATTTTTGAGTTCAAGTATTCCATACAAATAACATGATAAAGCGTGATCAAGGGGAAAAAATAAAACGTAAAACAAGCGAAGCTGTAATTACTCCGAATACAATTGTACATAGTTTCACTAAGGTGAATAGGTCAGACTTTACTATTGAAACAAGCTTCTTGATCGAGGCATACAACAGGCCTGTTTCTACCCCTCTACCATTTGAATCCATCTCACCATATTTTATACCAAATGAGCTTACACCCTCATTAAGATTTTTTCACATGCAAAACACTTCTGAGTTGACCCTCATTCATGGTGTATATATATACTTCCTACGTCCTCATCATCACAAATATACGATTGTCTTTTTGCTTCAACCGCCAACGGGATGTAACTCATTCTTATCTTTGGGCCTATATCTACTCTAATCTTCCTCCATATATTTTCCTCTGGAACCGAGTTCGTTATATATATCTTCCAAAGATGATGTCTTGAACGGTAAAGCATGATAGCTACCACCTTTCGAATCTCATTTACACCCATTATCAATTTCTACATAACACCCTCTATAATCAATATTTATGGTTGTTTTTATCATTGTACCTGAAAAATAATATGTGGGACAACTTAGAAAGTGTAAATAGATCAGTGCATATCATATAAGAGCATTTGAACAAATTCTTAAAAAAATTCAACTATGAACTCTATGTCTGGTACAACTAGAATAACTCGGTTTAACTATGCCTTCTTAGAAGACAGTAAAATGTCTGCCTAGTTCGAGTAGTATAACTAGTACACTAGTTATACCCCTGCAGATCTGGTAATGCACCTACATTGTTATTCTATTGAATACAATCTCTTCCAATCAATTCAATAGCCTACATCAACCATATACATAAAACCAGTCGAATCTCTATATAAAAAAAAATATACAATCATTTTCAATTGAAATCGCATAAGATCCCCAAATCCACAGAAGAAAAAAATCTTACACTTTGATGGAACAAAATCTTACACTTCAATCAATCTCACCTACACTTTGGAGGGAAATTTCATGTTTGGAGGAAAATTCAAAATGTATATGGTTTCTCAAATAGTTTTACCCCCAGTTTTTTAACTGTCCGAAATTACAAAAAATTGTATTTTTGAGTATTACAAACAATTGTATTACAAACAACTTGTACAAATAGGAATACTGATCATAGTGGGACAACAAAGCAGATGGAACCTTAATACAACTATGATCAGTATTCCTATTTGTACAAGTTGTCCGAACAGAAAGGTTCATTTATAGTTTTTCTTGTGCGAGGTTAATCCTTTCTTCTGGAATATTGTGAATTAGTTTATTCCATTTCCATGTTCAATACCTAATTACATTCCTCTATTTACTACCAATGAAGACCGTAATCATTCCTCACAACTCTAATGCTAATCCCAATCTCCATTATATTGAAATTGAAATCCAACAAATCCACAATATCGATTAAAAGCATAAACAACTAAATTTCTACAATTCAACATCATACACGGAGCAACAATCGTAAGATATCACCTCAATTTCGAAGCTCAAATTTGGGTTCCGATAGAATCCAGGATATTTTCCCAAAAAACTTCAATGCTTCTGTTGATCCTATTCGATGAGATTGAGTCAAATCCAATGGTATTGAGCTTCAGAATCAAATAACGACCTCCCAATCGCGTGTAATCAAATTTTTTAAATGAGAATAAAAAAGGAATTGGATTGGGTATTACCTCTGTTCTAAAACGCGTCAGCGGAGGCCGATTCCACGGCGAGGAGACGCTCGGCGGCTTGTTACCGCCGGGATAACACCATGTTCGCCCAATTAATCGATATCTAAAAAATTTCAGTTTTTTTTGGTCGAATCAGTCTAGAACCAAGTAATACTGTGTTGAACTATCTTATTTTCGGTATAAGTAACAAAAAAATGGAAAAAAAGGATGAAGTTTGTGATATTAACAAAGAATGGCGGCTAGGGTTACAGAAAATCAGAAATTCGATAGGTTGAAGACAAGGGTATAATTGTAATTTATAATTTTTTTTTTTTTTTTGGTCACTTGTAATTTATAATTTATTTAATAGAAATAAAATAAAAATATGATAAAACGTATGGTGGACTTCCAACCCACAACTTAATGACCATTTTACGAGTTGATAACCACCAGGCCACGATGTCTCTTTCGCATAATTGCTCGCTTTTTATATATAACCTATAAATTGATAGAAAATTACGAAAAACTAATCCCCGATTAATCTCCATTTAAATCCCCGATATTTGAATTATGTGCTAGGTCAATGCAAAGCGTCCGATGAACGCCTAACGATTTCTTGATCTTTGGATATTACTGGATTGTTTCGTGGGAATATGAGGAGGAAGAAAAAGTTCACGATGATTGATTTTGGTTCAATTGGGTCGGGTTACTTTTGGTTATATATTGTTTTCCACAATTGGTTCATATGGTCAAACTATTTTTTTTTTTTTAATAATCACCGATAAGGGTAATTTTGGAATTTCATAATTGGTGGGAAGGATGAGCATTTCGGCTAAAGAGTATGAGTATTTGTCTTATTGCCTTTTAATAAGAGTACAATAGCCATTTTTTAGAGAGAAAGGGTAAAAGAGATTTTTCACGTTACAGGAGTGCATTAGCAAAGAAAGAAGTACTTTAGAAAGGTTTTTACTAACGAAAGGTTATGAATGTTGCGTCGTCCCAATTAATTATAAATCTTTTATCATGAAAATCCAACATCCTTGTTAAGCTGACGATCATAAGTTTTGTTTGTTAGCCTAGTGATGCTAAAACTTGTGATGACCACTCATATATCATTATTGCAATTTCTTTCTAAATCAATTTGGCTCCATACTTGTTACATTAAAGCGATACTCAAAAGGTCCCGGCAGGTTAGATATGTCTAACATTGAACATGGGTCCTATAAAATCAACTGCACAGTGATAAATGGCAAAACCTAGATGCAAGTGTCTCTTTGGTCTTCTTCACACGCTTCTTCCTTCTCACCCAATACAATTAAAAGAAAGAGTAAATAACCAAATCATTTTAAAGCCTAAAACTATCATTGATCTCTCGTCTTTATAATCTCTATATAAACAATCACCACTCAATTGTATGTTTTGTTTGTAGCGTCTCTAATGGCACCGTTTGAGCCATATAGTTATAACGCTGGTCTTAATCCTTTGTTAGAACAAAACAAAAATCCAGACTTAACAAATCTAGACTCACAAACTTGTACTCCTTCAAGTTTCATGCTATTCTCCAATGGAGCTTTAGTTGATGCCCGTCACAACAATTCTCACTTGTCCCCCAACTTATTGCATGGTAAGATTTATATTTCATACGTATAAACTTGATATATAAAAACATCCATCATAAAAATGAAGTTGGAAGTGGCAGGTAATTTGGGAAGAAAAGGCAAAAAACAAGAGACTCAGTCGAAGAGAAGAAGAAAGAGATCAGAGGAGGAAGACGATGTTCACAAACGAAGAGATGTTGTTCATGTCCGAGCTAAGAGAGGCCAAGCTACTGATAGTCATAGTTTGGCTGAAAGGGTAATTCAATATATATGTATATGTATGATCATGTTTAAACACAATTTTGTATACCTATTTTAGAATTCTTAAGGAAAAGATTGACATTGTTTTTGCATTCTTTGTGGCATCATGCATCAAGGTACGACGAGAGAAGATAAATGAAAGGCTAAAATGCTTACAAGACCTTGTTCCTGGCTGCTACAAGGTAATCAAACCTTTTTTCTAATCACTCGGGTGGAAATATTTTAGCCAAAATAAATACAAATTTAAAGCATGTAAGATGACTAACTATGATTTTTTTGGTTAATTAAAAGAAATATATTACATGATTCATAATTTCATATGATTTAGTATTTGTATGGTAATAGTTGAGATTGTGTCTGTCTGAACTATTCGAAGTTCACTTAGCAGAAAAATATTGAATTTTTTAATAATTTAATTAATCAAATTTGATTTATTCTTATAATGAAATTGAAACATGATGCAGACAATGGGAATGGCAGTGATGCTTGATGTAATCATAGATTATGTTCGATCATTGCATAATCAAATCGAGGTTAGGCCAGAGCCATGCTTACTATAGCAAATTTGAGGCCACTAAGTTCTATATATAATACTCATCATGCTCCCAATTATTGTTAAATTTTAGTGTGTGTATTGCTTAGAGTTACTAATAATGTTTACATAACTGTTTTCTATTCAGTTAGATTGATATTTTATTCAAAAGACTCACAAAAAAACATATCTTATAAAAGAAAATAATTTGTTTCCGCAAAATGTTATTATACTATAGTATATATATATGGGATGGAAGATTTTTTTATTACTATTTTTAGGTCCTCTTTTTAACATACATTTTATATTGTTCTATTTTCTGGTTTGTACAAATTTATGATATTTTTTCTATGGTTAAAAACTTAAGTGAAGAATTTGATCAAAAAAAAAAAAAAAAAAAAAAAAAAAAAAAAAAAAAAAAAATTTTGGGATNTAGAAGAAAGCAAAAATATTGTGATGCTATATATTTTTAAAAATTATGTTTGAAAAAGATGAAATTGAGAAGACATCGGTTTTCAAATTTGACTCAACTCCCAATTATTCTAGGCACAGCGATGGGTTAGGCCAGTATATAACACATTTCACCCTTGGAAAATCTCATTAACTTTTATAGTAACCCAATGGCCTTGCCACTCTAGTTTTTGTCCATGAAACTCTCAGCTGCTAGTGCCTGTTACGACCTCAATTCCTTAGATATTGAGCCAGCAGACATATGTCAGGTAATTACTACATTCTCATGAGATGATTTAAGTTACAAAAATATATTAACTTAAATCCGACTGACACAAAAGTGATTACAGGGAGGGAACATGTACAGTGCACAAGTGATGGGAGGGATTTCAAGAGACAGTGTTGGTACACAACCTCCTATATTCAGTTCAATAATGCCCTTTTGATCATTATAACAAAAACAGTTCTACAGTTGAACTCTACATATAAGGACTTATATGTACCTTGAAAATAGTTTAAATGATATGTATAATTTTGAAGCTTTCACATATATATATATATATGTACCTTGAAAATAGTTATGAAGAGCAAAGTTATATTACAAAGTAACTCTGATATTACAAAGAGGAAGATACAAAAAGACTACACATACTCACACTTTTCACTTAATTACGAGTCACTCAAGGCAAATCTGGTTCAAAGCTTCAACAATATGCTTCATCGGCGGACGTTTCTCGGGGATTATACTAACGCAGGCCATTGCAATCTTGAGTACAGCTATGACCTCTTCTTCGATTTCTGCATCTTCAGGCACCAGATACGGATCCAAAATGTCTGACATTTCTTTTTTTTCATCGATACACATCTGTATCCACTTTACTATCTCCATTTCCGATTTACCCAAGATAACAATCGGTAGTCTTCCTGTTATCATCTCTAGCAAGATCACACCGAATGAGTACACATCCCATTTCTGAGATGGCTTCACTGTTGGTTTCATGGCTTCAGGAGCCTGATAAAACGAACCCAAGTTTGCAGATGGACCAATTGATGAGGCGCTTTTGTTGGATGGTAGGTCAGATGTGGATGATTCTAATGTTCCTGCGATGCTGGAGAGGTGCATGAGTCCAAAATCTGAGATATGAGGCTCCATATCCTGTCCTAGCAGTATATTGCTAAGTTTCAGAGACCCATGCACATACTTTTTGGGGCTAAACTCATGAAGATACACTAACCCTCTCGCGATTCCCCTCATTATCTTTAATCGAACTTCCCAGGACAGCGGCTTGAATGACACCATACCGGGATTTCCTAACATCCGACAAAATCGAAAGTTGAGTTTTAATACAAGGAGACACAATATGAGAGCATAATCACAAAGGTATTTAATTACCGTGGAGTGCATTGGCAAGACTTCCGTTAGGAATGTATTCGTAGATGAGAAGCTTTTCCTCGACTGACCAATAATAAGCTTTAAGATTAACAATATTTGGATGCCTTAGCTTCCCAATTGCTTCGACCTCTATCTGAAATTCCTTGCATCTTTGGGATCCTCCTTCTCCCAGTCTGCGAACAGCAACGGCTAGGCCATCTTCGAGAACTACTTTATACACAATTCCGTTACCGCCTTTTCCAAGAACGAAAGCTGAAGCCTTAAGCAGCTCATCTAAATCCAACACCATATGTTTATCCAACAGAACAAGATCATGGTGTGCCTCAAGATTATCAGAAGAAGGGCTCTCTGATCCCTCTCTTCCGAAACAGAAGGAACCATTCTTTTCTTTCCCTTCTTTGTCCAACACATAGGCTTCCTCATCGCCGCTATTACGACCGGTGCAAATCTTTAAGTAGCAACAAGAGAAGAGAAATCCAACAATGCAGATTCCAATGGCATCAGAAACCACAATTGCAATAATAGCAGGCTTGCTTAGACCTTGGCCATTGTGGTGCTTTTCGGGTACAAAAGGGCGAGATTTTGGAGAATCATGGTTGTTTGGGAAACAAGGATCCTTGAGAGGAGGGCCACAGAGGCTGGGATTCCCTAAGAAGGCAGTTGGTCCTCTGTTAACGAGAGCACCGGTTTGCGGGATTGGTCCAGTAAGATTGTTGTAAGCAAGATCAACATACACTTTCTCAGGCAAGTTCCCTAAGCTAGCCGGGATGGAGCCGCTAAAGGAATTATGAGACAAATCAAGAGTTCCTTGCAATCTAGTCAAATTGCCTAAATCATCAGGAATGAGACCAGTAAGGTTGTTGAAAGAAAGGTCAAGCTTCTGTAAAGAAGCCAAAGCTTGACCAAATCCACTAGGTAGAGAACCGGTGAGATTATTCTGGCTCAAATCCAAGCTCCTAAGCCTCTGACACCGCAAAATCGAGTCAGGGATTGACCCATTAAGAGAATTACGTGAAAAATCCAAAATTTGAAGGAACCTTAGGCCACCAATCTCATAAGGAACAGACCCAGATAAGGAATTCCCATAAAGAACCAAACTTTGAAGCCGTGGAGCGTGAAAGAGCTCAACAGGCAAGCTCCCACTAAGCTCATTGCTCCTCAAATTCAAATGGCGGAGATTAGAGAGTAAACCCAGAGAGGAAGGAAGATGACCTACAAGTTTCTTCTTGGGGAGGCTAAGAGAGACAACGAGATGCTTCTGATCATCACAGGTGACTCCGTTCCAAGAACAAGGGTTTAGATTCTCCGAGTTCCAGTTGCTTAGAGAACCATCTGGATCTCTGGATATTGACCGCTTGAGAGTCAAAAGAGCATACCCTTCGTCGTTTAGAGCATCCAATTCGCCATTGAAGCTGAAGATGAGAAGAAGCAAGAGCAAAAGCGATCCCATCCCAAAAGCTTGAGGAGAGTGTGAAAGGGAAGAGTGAGAGAGAGAGACGTTGAAAAAAGAAGATTCGGTTTGCTAAGTTGGACTCTTACTATGGTTTCCCATGTATTATTCTTCATCGAGAATCCCCCAAACTATGCCTTTTTATTTATTATTTATTATCATAGGATATGTGTTACTGGTAAAGTAGACAAGGATGAAACTTGGTAATTGATAATGATGACAGATGTGCAAAAGAGGTCTGGTAGACAAGATACATTGCACTTTCTTTCTCATAACCAAAACCACCTCTCCTATCGGTTCTTTATAGGTCTTATTACAACAATCAATTCCTTAAAAATATGACTGAAAATCTCTGCTTATAATGCTTAAAACACGAACTAAAAGTAATATGTAATTTCTCCAAATTTCTAAGTCATGAATGTGATTCTTGAAATTCCAAGTGCAGATTCGTGATGGCTGTCGATTGACACCTTTCTAGTATCAAACGATATCAACGTAATTTTGTGGATTATTTGTTCGCTTTAGTCTCGTTCGATTTTTTTTTGTTCGGATTGATTCCAAAAGCTCTAGAACGTTTCAAAATCACTTAACTCGTGTAATAATCCGAACAGATTTTTAAAACATTAAAAAGACTAGATAAAACAAAGAATATTATGTTGAAAACTGGTAAAACCATGATATGTCACACACACACATTATACACTACCTGTATCCGCATTCATAGAATGCAATGTTCTCATCCTTTGTAGTTTTTTTCTTTTTCCTAAGTCAAACATATTGTAACATTCATCTTGAACCCTCTCAATATACATGCATTCTACTTTAATTCATACTCTTTTTAAATACATTCTATGAATTTATTATATCGAATTGGTTTAACCATTCTCAATATGCAAATAAATCATAATTCTAAAAAGTATTATAATTATCAAAGTAGTGTCTTTTAAAAACTGTAGTGTCTTTTATAAAAAATAAAGTCCTAGAAGTCAGAATTTATCTAATCGGACTTTTTTACTTTAAAGATCCTAAAAATCATAAAAATCCTAAGAGTATCCTAAAAACACTCACTTCCACTTTCGAATTTACTTTTTCTTTGACACGATAGTTTGTTAAAAACTACAAAAGCTGGCTTTTATTATTTTGCAACTAAAATTCTCTACAGCCACAACCAATTAAAAAAAAGTCTACAGTCACAGTCCCTACCGTCCTTACCAATCAATAATATCTTGTTACAAACCTATTTTAAAAATGTCAATTTTTAATTTTATAATCTTATCCACGCAACGCTTGGACTTTCCCGCACTACTTCTTTAGCAAAAGGAATTATGAATTATCTAATGAGTTAAGCTAATTAAGTTTTACTGTTGACGAGGTTAGTGAATGCCAACTTTTCTACCAAATCTTAAGTAATAATATATAAGACATATGATCAATAACGGTACATTCGAATCAATAATAGTTGCAGTGGAGACTAACAGATCAAGAGTGATTAAAACCCTACCACTAAATACTTTATTTTGGGGGGGGGGGAATAAGAGAGTGTGAATGATTACTCCGGCTCCATGATTATCCCACATTCTCTGTATAACTATAAAGGGAACACCTTTATCAACTATGATGCCCCTCTTTGTATTTTTTCAGCCGTCACCAAAGAGATGTCTATATATACATATATATATATATATATATATATATATATTAATATAAACATCTCTATCCTATATTTCTATATTATATATTTTCTTTGTTTCATTTTAAATGATATTTTCATATTTTTATATATACTAAAAAATTATTTTAATTTTTTTAAAAACAAACATGTTTTTAACCCCCATTCCAAAAAAGTTCAACTAATTACAAAAGCAATATACATAATTCAAACCTTTTAAAAGTAACAAAATTAAATTAATTTTTTTTTTTATCAAAAAATTTTACAACGAAGATCGAAACATATTAGAAATATAATAATTTTTAAAAAGAAATTCACGTAAATTGTAACGGAGAGCGTATTGATTCATTAAGTAAATAAATTTATACAAAAATATGAATCACAATGTCAAACAATTGTCAACTACTATGAACATTAAGTGTTCAACTTAGTTGACCTAAGAAATCATATAATAAGCATACTAATCTAAAATATATGGAGATGTCCTTCACATGTCGTTTGATGTAAAAACTTTCGCATTCAAAGAACATTCTAAGAAATAAATCACATTAATAACACAAGAAAGTTGTCAAAAACTAGGGATGGTATGAAAAAAAATTTGTTGTGATTTATTGATGCAAAAGGTTTGATATTCTTAAATACATATTTTTTTTTATAGGAAACGTTTTTCTATTAAATAAAACACTATACAAAGCAGAACCAAAAATAGAACCAATCGAACAACAAAACCATAAAAGCCGGTCCGCTTTGACAACTCAAGAAGTCCTAATAAACAAAGAGGAACCGCCACCGCAAGCTTTGCCGGAGACGATCCACCTAAGCTTCACTGCCCATGCCACCATGAAAAAAGCCACGAGTGAAACACCTAAGCTCGAACTGACCAACAAAAATTCTTTTGACGAACAGTTTGAGGAGAGAAATGGGGTAGAAAGAGAAGCCACAAACCCTGACGTGCCGCCGTGGAAAACCGGAGTAACAGTGAAACATGAGCTATCGGAGAACAAATAGCCGTCGGGCCACAGCTTATCGAAAACTACCATCGTCCTCGAAGTAGAGTCTCTGGAGACGATAAAATGGTGGTTTATGCCCCCCTAAAACCCTCCTCTAGTGCTTCTCGGCAAGGGGGAGAAGGAGAACTTCACACCAGATCTAGCCCTCAAAGATCATGTGTGAAGAAGCCTAAGAACCTAGATCCGCCGGAAACTCGCCACCAACTCCCGCTTAAAATTATTAGGATTGCCCAAGATAGTCAAACAAATGCCGAAAAAAACCGGTGAGGATGAGAGTAAGATAACATAAAAAGAGGGGAGGGGAGAGGGGAGAGGGGGGTGTGGGGGGGGGGGGNNCCTCTCCGATGTTGGTAAAGTCACCACCTGCCGAATGTCCGAGAGGCTATCAGAAATCGCTTCTTTAGTCTTTAAGAGAGGGAGTAAAAAAAAAAAATTTTAAAGTACATGTATGTTTACCTAATGTTCTCCTGTACTTTGTACAATTTTGCATTGATTAAAACAAGAACATAAACAAAGGAAAAGAAAACTTGTAAGATACATGTGTATTTTAACACTCCTCAAGATGGAGGATGGGGTTAATAATGTCCTTCTTGACTTGAAATGCTTCTAAGTCTTTACAACCAAGACGACTTGGTTATGTTATCAACTGACTGTTCGAGAAGCAACAATACCTTTAAGAATTGCATTGCGTACAAAATGATTATCAACTTCAATATGCTTCATATCTTCATGGAAAACTGGTTTGCTCTGATATTTATAGCAACTTGATTATCTCAATGAAGAGCACCAAAATATTTGTAATCAATACGAAGTCATAAAAGAAGAGATTTTAGCCCAATAATCATCTCACACACCGTATAGAATATAGTTTAATATTCAGGTTTGGGTGATGAACAAGAGACACCAATATCAGTTATCCAAGCTAAATAGGTCAATATGTTGTTCTTTTTCAGCAAGCATTTGCACCAATGTCTTATATTACGCATCACTTAGGCTACTAATTAGTACCAACGTGATCAGCAATTTTAAGCATTAAATTTATTGATGTTGAGGAACCAATTGTATAGTGAGATGAAGATGTTCCACGACTTCCACAACCTTGATTCTGATTTAAGCCTTCACGTCCATAATTATAAACCAAAGTTCCACGATCTTGAATTTTGAAAAAAAAGCTCAAAGACCTTAAATTTAAGAAGATCCAGCTAACATTGAATTACTCTCATCACGAGATTTATCACGCTCATCATACCACTGTGGATAATCCATCATGCGAAAACATATGTTTGCAAAGCGATCCAGTTTTACACAAAATAAAAATTGACTACAAAAATAAAAAATCAATTCCAAAACTAGACCCCAAGTTGACTTACAGACTGTCAGAGAAGTCTACTTTCACGACGGTGTTTGAAATTTAACGAGAATCGATCAAAATCTTACCTAAAGGCGGTACGAAGCTCCGTCGACCTCCAGATACGTCAAGGGAAGGAATAGATTCCAATGCAAATCGTTTCGTGAGCTAGTACAGCCGGAATCGTGAGAGCTTTAATTTTGAAAATTTCAACTAGATAATTATAGAGATTTGAGATGAATTTGGTGAATTAGATGAAGGATAATGGCATAAGAAGAGGTTTAACAACGTTTATAAGCTTTCAAAGAGCTTTAAAAGCTTGAAATCAGTTGGTAATGGTGGTTGGAGGAATTGAAGTCGATGGAACGACCATAAATAAGTGAAAAAGATGAGGATAAAATAGAGTTTTGGATTTTCGATGAAAAAAAAAAGAGAATGGCATAAACCGTAAATAAATGATGTTGTTGAGGTGAGGATGGGAAGAAAATGACCATAATTAGGATAAGGGGTTTTGGGGCCTAAGTCTGCAATTGACCCCAATTAAGAGTATATTGTCGCAAATACCCTTTTATAATAATGAAAAATCATGTCGTAGTGTAATCTAAGAATATATCAAAAAAATTAATTTTTCTTTATTTGATGTTAGGATATGTTTTCTTCCTTTTTCTTCATAATTCTTATTTGAAATATAAAATTCTCATTTTTTAATAATTTATTCTTGTTAATATTTACATTTGTCATCATCTAAATTAACAATGACACATGGCACAATCCCGTGAATTATAATTATGCCATGTGTCGAGCTCATGTCGAGCGCATCCAAATTTATTTAATGAGATTATATGCAATTTCGGATTTGATAAATGTATAATTTTAAAACTAATTCTCAGATGCAAAATTTAGTAAACAAGAATAAATTTGAAATGTAGTTCCCCTAAAGAATATATACTTTACATAGAATATATGATATAATTATTTTATGAAATATATATTTTAATATGTGTGTTTTATTTAACGTCTGAATATGTAATATGATCAATCTTTATAGAAAATTGTGAGGTACATTGTCCTACGTGGCGATCTCTGAATGATTTTAGCATTTTTTTCTTTTTTTGTTATGATAATCTTTTATTTTGATTGGTTATTACTCCATGTCATCAAAAGCCCGATTTGATTTCTCTACGATCCTATAACGAATAAAAAAAACTCATTAACCCAACTCTATATTGTTGTTTACAAAAGACCGAACTACTTTTAAAACTTTTATTGTTTACCGATCTTTGAGGAATTCGGTCTATCTTTTTTTTCTTATGATATTCTTTTAATTTAATTAGTTATTATTCTATGTCATCAGAAGCCTGTTTTGATTTCTCTACAATCAATTTACGGAAAAAAAAACTCAAGAAACTAACCCTACTCAATATTATTGTTTACAAAAGCTCATACTACTTTCAAAAGTACACTTTTTGTTTACAAAAGCCCAAACTACTTTGAAATCCCTAGATTGAAATCTTTATATTCAACTTTTTACGTAAACCAAAATTCCTTGCCAAAAATCTTTGTCACGCCACCCTTACTAAGGTAAATATTTTTTTGTATGTCTCCTTCGGTTTTTCTCAAGCTTGGATGTATATGAACCAAATACAACAACAAGTGAGATTTGTGTCGTTGTAGGTAGTGACGCTTAGTATATAAGATGATGCGTATTTGGTCTTGGCAAGTAGATTAAAACTTTGGGTGCAGTTGGTATGTCAAATATCATGACATGAATCAGAAAGAAGTTATATAGTCGAGTGATTAAAGTTTTGGGTGCAGATTATTTTTGTTTTTGTTTTTTTTTTATCAAAAAACTTTGAGATTTATGTAAACTTGTCAAAAAGCTTTGGGATTTATGTAAACTAAATAACAAAACTGTTTATATATGGTTTTTTCTTTTGATGCAATTGGTGATATGAAGTGTCTTTTCTTGGAATCCAAGCTGTATTTTTCATTGATTATTATTCAATGTCATCAAAAGCCGGATTTGATTTCTCTACAATCAATTTACGGAAAAAAAAACTCAAGAAATTGACCATACTATATATTATTGTTTACAAAAGGCCGGACTACTTTCAAAACTCTTATTGTTTACAAAGCCCAGACTACTTTGAAATCCCTAGATTGAAATCTTCCCTGAAAATGCCTGTCAATCAAAAAAGTTGGGGAGCAAAAAATTTGGGATTTATGTAAACCGAATAACAAAATTGTTTATATATGGTTTTTTCTTTTGATGCAAGTGGTGATATATATGAGGTGCCTTTTCTTGGAGCACAAGTTGTATTTTTCATTCACTTAGATTCTATTAGTATATTTTTGTGCTTTTTGAATTAATCTTGTGGTGATTTTTCTCGCTCACTGTAATCAAATCTTTTGTTCCCATTTGTATTTCAAGTAATACAACTTCAACAACCATTTGTTTGTATTTCATACATTATGTATGGTTCGTTAATTCTCGCGGAGTGACTATAGCTTCTTTTGCTTTATCCTACATGTTCCAATAGGTTTTTAATATATCTTAGGAAATGATATGTATTTTATTTTAGGTTTTTAGTTAAAAGTATTTCTTTACAATTTTGGTTTTTGTATTTATATTTTAGGGATTTATATTGTTTTGATTTGAATTGAAGTGTTACATTTATTTTTGTTTTGGGTACCTAAATTGATATGTTATATCATATTATTATTTTTTTAAAATATATGAGATGTCGTTATGAATATGAATTACAAACATAAATATATTTATTGTATTTTATTTTATGATAATAATTTTTAAAATAATTATACCCGCATTTTAGTGCGGGAACCACCTAGTACCATGTTAATTATCGGTTTTAGTATACTATATTTTAGTATAGTATATATAATATATAATTTTTAGATTTCCATAAGAATTCTGAAATTATTTTTTTGTATCGTTAAAAGTGTATAAAATATGTAGTTCAAAAATTATAAAATAATATAATACTATATGCTTATCTTGGATTTTGAAATATTATGGAGATCTCAGAATTAATAATTGTGTAATTTTAAGAATTTTTTTCCGTTTGGAAATTTAGGAAATAAACATAGATTAAATAAAAATTCCCTAAATTTCTGGAAAAGAAATTTGGTTATAACTTAATCCAATAAATTTGTCCAAAATGGTCATGTCATATTTTTTTGATGTTATATCATAGTTTTTGAGATGTTATATCCCATTTTTGATCAAAAAATCACTTGTCAAATAATAGTATCATGATGGGAAAAGAAAAAAAAACACAACAAAAACATGAAAAAATATAAGGAAGATGAGTTATTGAGATATAAAATGAATATGTGGGAAACAAACAAAAATGATTATAATACAGCATGAGTATACTATACGACAACAAGAGGTTTAAATGTTTATAATTTTTTTGTTTTTAAAATTCAGTTTTGGTGTTATGTTGTGGTGTCGATTGGAAGAATACGAAACCTAAAATGGAGTTAAGGAGTGGCAAAAAATTAAAACAGAAATGAGAAAATAGTTGTGTGACCGTGTGAGTTACATGCAAAAAGTTCATAATCATTGAAATGCCAAATAAATCAGAGAAGGCCAACCTTGAAAGTGATGTAGAAGCGCTATAAACAACCAGAGAACAAGTGAAGTTGGAGAAATTGCCACGTCTGGTACGAAGGAAGGAATGGCTCAAAACCGGCTGATTGACCAAAATCTTGCTCATATGCTCTAATTTTCGGAAGAATTAAAATTTTTTTTTTAAAAAAATGGACAAAACCCGGTATCAAACGAAACCAAACGAAATAACCGCTTCCCCCTAACCGATCTTCTCCCCTAAACCACCAGTAACTGTAATCAGACGAAACCGAAACGATTCATCCCGATAAATCCCTAAGCTTTCCCCCAATTTGAACAGAAACCATCTCTTCATCGATCCCTCTCATTCCCTCGTGTTCTTCCTCTTCCCCGAACTCAGTATCACCACGATATTACCCACAGGAAATCAACAATCCATCACTCAATAACCACGAAAATCGCCTCAACAATGACGAGAAAGAGTAAGAGAGGACCCGGACGAGACGTAGAGGGAGTCCGTGAACCGAGTCCTCCACGTCTTCGTGATGACGACGACGACGACAGTCCTCCTCCGCCACCACCCGCCGCTGATGAAACACATGGAAAAAGCCCTCCTCCGTCTCCGCGTGTTGCCGGAAGTATTGTGGAGCCACCAGAAAAAAGCCCTCCACAACAAGAGTCTTCGAAGATTTTGGGAGAGGACGATTCCGAAACGGAGAGTGATGAAGAAATCGTCAAAGAACAAACGATCCGGAGAGTAGCACCGGCCGTTTCATCCGTTCCATCTTCGAGCCAAAATCAAGAGGTAAGAATTCTTGAGTATACTCCGAATGGAATGTGAAATTGTATATT